>CAKNYM010044096.1:23896-39309 GCA_932195095.1 Andricus curvator
AAAATTAATCTTTTTTGATAGAAATTTAATCTGGGTTGAAAATTCATCTGTTTGTTTGAAAATTCAACTATTTTGATGAAAATCCATCTATTTTGTTGAAAATTTGTCTTTTTTTGGTAAAAAATTCAACTATTGGGGTAACATTCATTTTTTAATTGAAGATTCATTATTTTAGTTAAAAATTATCTCCCTAATAATTTAACTATTTGGTTGAAAATTCATTTCCTTGGTTGAAAATTTGAAAATTCCTTTCAAAATTCATAAAAATTGATGTAATTTGTTAAAATCAATCTTTTTGGTTTAATTGAATTAATTTGGTTTAAAACAAATCTCCTTGATTGAAAATTAATTTTTTTTTAAACTGAAAATTGATCTTTTTTGATAGAAATTTAATCTTGCTTGAAAATTCATCAGTTTGTTTCAAAATTTAACTATTTTGTTGAAAATTCAACTATTTTTTTAAAAAATGTCGTTTTCTTGTTAAAAAATTCAACTATTGGGTTAAAAATTCATTTTTTAATTGAAGATTCATTATTTTATTTAAAAATTCTTTGCCTGAAAATTTAACTATTGGTTGAAAATTAATTTGTTAGGTTGAAAATTTAACTATTCGGTTAAAAATTCCTTTCAACATTCAAAATTTGGTTGAAAATTGATGTATTTTGTTAAAATGAATCTTTTTAGTTTATTTTAATTAATTTAGTTTAAAATTAATCTCTTTGATTAAAAATGTTGTTTTTTTCTTGAATATTAATTTTTTTAACTGAAAATTTATCTATTCCCTTCTTTGTTGAAAATTGATCTTTTTTGATAGAAATTTAATCTTGGTTGAAAATTCATATGTTTTTTCGACAATTTAACTATTTTGTTGAAAATTTGTCTTTCTTTCTCTCTCTCAACTATTGGGTTAACAATTCATTTTTTATTTGAAGATTCATTGTTTTAGTAAGAAATTCTTTGGTTGAAAATTTAACTAGTCGCTTAAAAATTCCTCTAAAAAATCAAAATTTGGTTGAAAATTGATTTATTTTTGAAAATGAATCTTTTTGGTTTATTTGAATTAATTTGGTTTAAAATTAATCTGTTTGATTAAAAATTATTTTTTTTTTGCATGAAAATTAATTTTTTTAACTGAAAATTCATCTACTCCTTTCTTTGTTGAAAATTTATCTTTTTTGATAGAAATTCAATCTTGGTTGAAAATTCATATGTTTTTTTGAAAATTTAACTATTTTGTTGAAAATTTGTCTTTTTTCTCTCAAAAAATTCAACTATTGGGTTAAAAATTAATTGTTTTATTGAAGATTCTTTGATTGAAAAATAGTTTATTTTTTTCTTGAAAATTAATTTTTTTAAACTGAAAATTGATCTATTCCCTTTTTTATTGAAAATTAATCTTTCTTGATAGAATTTTAATCTTGGTTGAAAATTTAACTATTTTGTTGACTATTCATCTATTTTGTTGAAAATTCATCTTTTCTGGTAATAAATTCAACTATTGGGTGAAAATTCATTTTTTAATAGAAGATTCATTATTTAAGTTAAAAATTAATTTCTTTTCTGGAAAATTTAACTATTTTGTTGAAAATTCGTTTATTTTTGTTGATTTTTTTTTCATGAAAATTAAACTATTAGGTTGAAAATTTCTTTAAAAATTCAAAATTTTATTAAAAATTCATATATTTTGATAAAAATTAATCTTTTTTGGTAGGTAATTATTCTTTTTCGTTGAAAATTAATTTCTTTGATTAAAAGTTATATTTTTTAAATTGAAAATTACTTTTTTCAAAACCAGGGCAGAAACGTTTTGTTAAAGCTCGTGTTGAAATATCAAACCAAAAATTACTCTCTAAATTTTAATCAGTGCGAAATGGGTCACTGAGTCAAGTGAGAATGTTCACTGATTAATCAGTTCAAAATTACTGAATAAAAAGTCCAATTCGCTGATTAATCAGCATGAAAATCCTACTGATTTTCAGAGAGAATGACATAACAAAAAAAAAAAAAAAAAAAAGAATAAACAAAATAAAAATACATATATAAATAAAAAAATTTATATTTTAAGATCCATAGTGTTCATAATGTTACGTCGCATCTGATAATTTCCAGTTCTTTTTATAACTGGTTATACAATTAGTATACATTAGGCAAATAATTTCAACAACATTTAGATTCAAGAATAACCATTTGCATTTGATAAAGTCCTTGTATTGAGTCATCATTTTTTTTCTACAGAATAATTAATTTTGAATTGCGATTTGCTTTTTTTATTTTACAGTTTTTTTTCTAATTTTCTTTGACTGTGAACCAATTCATATTTTTCCTGTATTCATAGAAATGATTCTTTGAAAGAAATTTTTATTGGTTAAAGACATGGGCTTTTGTTCCAATGAAAAATTTTCTTCAATTTAAACCCATTTTCTTCGTTTTGAAGTTATTTTTGGTTGAATGAAAAAAATTATGTTTAAGAACCGGTTCCGTTAATTCAAAACAAACATTTTTTCTGACCGCAATTATGATATGCAAATATTTTTCTTACTAAATTCCATTAAAAAAAGTGTTTACTCTGAAGTTAGAGGTTGGAATGAAAGCAATAAAAAGTATGAATTGGAAAAGTTTGCAATGAAAGAATTGGAATGTAAATTTGGCAGTAAACAGAAGAGCTATGTCAACATTTGATCACCGAATCTTCTCATTATAAAAAAAAAAAAAAAAATTAAAGGGGACTTATGAAAGAGACTCAAACTGATCAGTTTGTTTAGAAAAAAAAATTAAACGAGGTATAACTTTCCTTATTATATAATGGGAATCAGTTAGTAAGGACATATTTAGAAATTTGAGTCAACATATAATAAAAGTTTGCAAAAGAGTTAGCACATTTTATTGCGTATTGGCTGCATGTAATATGTGTTTTTAGAATGGGTAACACATTTTTTACATTACCCTTTTTTATGTTCTAAATAGGCAAAATATTCTTAATTATTTCTTATTCATCCTAGGACGTTATAAATCTATTTTTTGAAACATCTGCATTTTTATTTTTATTTGAAACTCCTGCAGTTTTTGTCTATTTTTTATTTAAATCTCCCGCAGTTTTTTTTTAAATATTCTCTTTATTTGAAACTTTCACAGTTTTTTAAATTTATTTTTTATTTTATGCTTCCGCAGTTTTGATCTCCTGCAGTTTTATTTTTCATTTGAAACTTCCGAAATTTATCAAAAAATTTTAACTGCCGCAAATTAAAAAATTTGTTTAATTCCTAAATTTTGTAAGATATTTTTTTATTTGAAACTACCAAAATTTGTATTTTATTTTTCATTTGAAACGTCCATATTTTTTTCTGTTTTTTTTAACTCTCGCAGTTTTTTTTTTAATATTTCTTTTTAACTCCCAAAGTTTAATAAAATTTTCATTTGAAACTCCCGGAGTTTTTTAAAATTTTGTATTTGATACTCCCGCAGTTTTTAAACATTTTTTATTTGAAACTCTAGGAGTTTTTTAAATATTATTTTTATTTGAAACTCCCGAAGTTTGAAAAAAAAGTTTAAACTGCCGTAGATTTTTTTTTATTTGGATATACAATAGTTTTTTTTATATGCTTCTTTTGAAGTTTTTATATATTTTTTAAACTCCCGAATTTTTGTTTGTTTGGAAAACCCGCAGTTTTTTTATATATTTTTTTAACCCCAGAGTTTTAAAAATATTTATTTGAAACTAACGAAGTTTTAATTTGAAGCTCTCATAGTTTTTTTTATTTTATTCTTTATTTTAAACTCCCGCAGTATTTCATATTTTTTTAAATTCCCGCAGTTTTATTTTTTTTTAACTCTTGCAGCTTTTAATTTTTATTTTTAACTCCCATTTGAAACGCAAGCAGTTTAAATAAATTTCGTTTTTGAAACTCTGGCAGTTTTTTTTTATTTTGTATTTGAAACCCTGGAACTTTTTATATATATTTGTTAAACCCCGCAATTAAATTTTTTTTTAAATAACCGCAGTGTTTTTTAATTTTTATTTGAAACTCCCGCAGTTTTGAAAACAATTTTATTGTAAACTCTCGCAATTATTTAAATATATTTTTGTTAAACTCTTGCCGTTTGCAACTTGAGCAATTTTTAATTTTATTTGAAATTCCCGCAGCCTTTTCAAATTTTTCATTTGAAACACCTGCAGTTTAAAGAATTTTTTTTAACTCATGCAATTTTTTGATTTTGTATTTCAAACTTCCGCAGTTAAAAATTATTTTTTTTTTAACTCCCGCAGTATTTTAATATATTTTTTTAAACTCTGGCAGTTTTTAAATATTTTTCTTTAAAACTCCTGCAGTTATTTTCTTTAACCCCTGCAGTTTTCAAAATATTTTTTATTTGAAACTCCCGCAGTTTAAAAAAATGGTTTATTTGAAACTCCCGCGGTTTTCAAAAATGTTGTATGTGAAACTCCCGGAGTTTTTTTAAAATTTGTATTTGAAGCTCCCGCAGTTTTTTATTATTTTTATTTAAAACTTCTTCAGTTAAAAAAAAAGCAATACAAATTTTTGTAATGTCCTGCAGTTAAAATTTTTTTTGAAGCTCTGGTAATTTTTTAAATATTATATTTTTTTACCTTCCACATTTTTTTTTTAATTTTTCATTTGAAACGCCTGTAGTTTAAATCATTTTTTTAAACTCCGGCAGTTTTTAAAATATTTTTATTTAATTTGTTTTTTTTTTTTAAATACCCACAGTTTTTTAAAATATATATCTTTTAAACACCCCCCAGGCGGAAATATTATATATAATTTATATATAGTGTGAAGTATTATATATAATATTCATTTGTTTTATATAAAAAATGTATAAAACAAATGAATATTATATATAATACTTCACACTATATATAAACTATATATAATATTTCCGCCTGGGCCGCAGTTTGATTTTTTATTTGAAAGTCCTGCAGTTTTTTTAATTTTCATTTAAAACGCCTGCAGCTTAAGAAATTTTTTTAAACAACCGTAGTTTATTGAATATATATATTTTTTAACTCCCGCACTGCGAAACTTTAGCAGTTTTATTTTTAATTCAAAATACCCGCAGTATTTTTTCAAAATTTTATTTGAAACTACGGCAGTTTTGAAAACCATTTTATTTTGAACTCTCGCAGTTATTTTTAAATATATTAGATTCTGAATTACACATGGAATTTTTATATGAAAGCAATTTTCAAATTTTTGCTATTAAAAATTTTCTGTTAATGCAAATAGAAAAAAAAATAGTTTCTTTCCTTTTTTTCTATCTTTTTGTAAACAACTTTTATACGCTATGTATTTTTTGGATTTGACGCGCAGGGGTGTGTGGAAGGAAAAAAAATGTTGTATCAAATAAACAATTTTTAAAACTGCGGGAGTTTCAAATAAAAAAGATTGTAAAAACTACGGGAGTTTAAAAAAAATTTAACTGCGAGAGTTTAAAAAAAAATTTTTTAAAAACTGCTAGATTTTTTAAAAAAATTGTTTAAAACTGCAGGTGATTCAAATGAAAAACTTAAAAGGTGCAAGAATTTAAAATAAAAAATAAATCTGCTGAAGTTTCAAACTGCGAGAGTTTAACAAAAATATATTTTAAAAACTGCGGGAGTTTCAAATCATTTTTTTAACTGCGTGAGTTTCAAATAAATATTTAAAAAAACTGAATTTGTTTTTTTTTTTAAACTGTGGGTTTTTGAAAAAAACATAGCAAAAATACTGCGGGTATTTCAAATAAAAAATTTGTTTAAAACTGCGTGAGTTTCAAATAAAAAATATTTTAAAAACTACGGGAGTTTAAAAAAAATTTACCTGCACGAGTTTTAAAATTTTGTTTTAAAAAGCTGCTAGAGTTAAAAAAAAATATTAAAAAACTGCGGAGTTTTAAATAAAAAGTGGTACTGCGGGCGTTTAAAATATATATATTTAAAAAATCTGTGGGTATTTAAAAAAACATGAAAAAAACACTGCACGAGTTCCAAATAAACAATTTTTTTAAACTGCGTGAGCTTCAAACAAATGCAGTTTTTAAAAATATTTACTTAATAAATATTTTAAAAAACTGCATTTGTTTTTGAAAAAAGTTGCAGGTATTTCAAATGAAAATTTAAAAAAACTGCGGGAGTTCAATATAAAAAATGAAACTGCAAAGGATTAAAATATATACATTTCAAAAACTGTGGGTGTTTAAAAGAACATAGAAAAAATACTGCGGGTATTTCAAATAAACAATTTTTTTAAACTGCCAGAGTTTAAAAGAAAAATATTTATTAAAAAAGAAATTTAACTGCGGGAGTTTTAATAAAAATATTTAAAAACCTGCCGGAGTTAAAAAAAAATTTGAAAACTGAAAAAGTTTGAACAAAAAATGTTAACTGCGGGAGTTTCAAATAAAAAACCAAACTGCTTGACTTTAATAAATAAAAAAAATGCCGGAGTTTCAAATACAAAATTTATTGAAACTGCGTAGTTTCAACAACAAATTTCAATTTCGGTACTTAAAAAAAAATTCTAAAAAAAAATTATTGTTTTTTTTTAAACTATGGAAGTTTTGAATAAAAATATTTAAAAAACTGCTAGAGCTTAAAATAAAAAAAAAATTTTTAAACTGCGTGAGTTTCAAAAAAATAATAAAATTGCGGGAGTCAAAAAGAAATATCTAAAATAAACTATGGGAGTTTAAAGTAAAAATTTCTTAAAAACTGCGGTATTTAAAAAAAAAATATCTAAAAACTGCAGGAGTTTAAAAAAAATTCTAACTGCGGGATTTCCAAATAAATAACTTTTTAAAACTGCGGGAGTTTGAAATAAGAAATCATACTGTGGGAGTTTAAAAGATATATATTTAAAAAACTGTGGCTCTTCAAAAAAACATAGAAAAAATACTACGGGAGTTTCAAATAAACAATTTTCTAAAACTGTGGAATTTTCAAATAGAAAATTTTTTAGAAACTGCGGAAGTTTAAAAAAAAATTTAACTGTGAGGGTTTAAAAAAATATATATAAATAAATTGCGGGAATTTCAAATACAAAATAAAAATACTGCCGGAGTTTCAAATACAAAATTTATTGAAACTGCGGAGTTTCAACAAAAATTTTCGATTGCGGGATTTAAAAAATAATTATTGTATTTTTTAAACTGTGGAAGTTTTAAATAAAAATATTTTAAAAACTGCTAGAGCTTAAAATATTAAATATTTTAAAACTGTGGGAATTCCAAATAAAAATTCAAACTGCTTGATTTTAATATAAAAAAAACTGCCGGAGTTTGAAATAAAAACAAAATTGTGGGAGTTAAAAAGAAATATCTAAAAAAAAGATGGGAGTTTCAAGTACAATATTTAAAAAAATTGCGGGAGTTTGAAAGATATATATTTAGAAAACTGTGGTTGTTTAAAAAAACATAGAAAACATGCTGCGGTAGTTTCAAATAAACAATTTTTTTAAATTGCGGGAATTTCAAATAAAAAATATTTTCAAAACTGCGGGAGTTTAAAAAAGAAATTGAACTGCGGGAGTTTTAAATAAAAATATTTAAAAATCTGCCTGATTAAGAAAAAATATTAAAAAACTGCAGAAGTTTAAAAAATTTTTTTTTTAACAGGAAATGGAACCCTGTAGGGTCCCATTTCGGATTAGATCCGGAAATTGTATACCATGGTGTACCATTTCTTGAATGAAAATTTTACTTGTGTAAAATTGAATTTCTCTTACTTTTTATCATTTGTAAAGATTTATTTCTTCAGTGAAGCAGAAGAAAGTCAGATTCATTAATTTGATATGCTGGACTCATATTACCACAAGTATTATGTTTAGTCGTATATGGACTTGAGGATAATGTAATGTACATTTGAAACTTGGAGAGTAAGTTCATGCAATGAGAATGCTCTCTGTAGAAAATGAAAGTGAGGTTCAAACTTTTCTAGAAAGTGTCTCGTTAGCACGTCCAAAAGTTTGATGTCAAAATTCCGAAAAGAGGAAAATCAAGATAGTGGAATTTTCAATAAAAATTATGAATCTTCAACTGAAATGGTTGAATTTCAAACCAAAAAGATAAAATTTCATGTGGAATAGTTGAATTTTTAACAAAAAAGATAAGTTTTTAAACGAGAAGATTAACTTTCTTAAAAAAAAAAAAAAATTTCAACAAGAAACATGAAGTCTCAACATAAAAAAAGCGAAATTTTTAACCAAAAATTGAATAGGTAAATTTTTCAGTAAAAAAAATTGATTTTCAACCAGACAAGAATTTTCAGCTAAAATGATGAAATATTCAACTAGATTAGTAAAAATGTACAGTTTAAAAATTAATTAAAAGATTAATTTTCAAAAATAATAATAATTATCAACAAAATAGTGGAACTTTCAAGAAAAATTATTAGTCTTCAATTGGAATAATTGAATTATTAACCAAAAAAATGAATTTTTAACTGGGATAGTTGCATTTTTCACAAAAAAGATGAGTTTTCAAGTAGGAAGATTAATTTTATACACAAAAAAACGAATTTTCAAACAAAAACAAACATAAATTTTTAACTAAAAAAGATAAATTTTCATCCAAAAATTGAACGGGTAAATTTTTAGTTAAAAAATTTATCTTGAACCAAAGATTTGAATTTTTAACTAAAATCATGGAATATTCAAAACAATTGTTAATAAAATAGTTAAATTTTCGGTTAATTTAACTGAAGAATACTCAATCGAGAAAAGTGAACTTTCAACAAAATAGTTAAATTTACAACCAAAAAGAGGAATTTTCAACCAAAAAGATTAATTGTCTACACAAAAAGAGGAATTTTCAACAAAATACATGAATTCTTAATTAACATGATGGAATATTTAAAAAAAAAATTAAATTTTTTTTTCAAAACACTAATTTTGAACTAAAAAGAAACTTTTTTTAACAAAATAGTAACATTTTCAACCAAAGAGATAAATTTTCAATTTAAATGATGAATCTCAAGCGAAAAAAATGAACAATTGTTGAATTTTCAACCAAAAAGATGAATTTTCAAACAAAAATTGAACAGTTTAATTTTCAGTTAAAAAAACTAACTTTCAACCACAGAGATGAATTTTCAACTAAAACGATGGAATATTGAACTGGATTAGTTCAATTTTCAGTTAAAATTAATTTTTAACAACAAAAAAACGAATTTTCAACAAAGAAGTTAAGTTTTCAACCAAAGAGTGCAACTTTCAATTAAAACGGTGAACCCTCAACCAAACAAATGAATTTTTAACAAAGGAATTTAACTTTAAACCAAGTAGTGGAATTTTCAACCAAAAATATAAGTGAACCCTGTTGGAAAATTTTTTACAAAAAAGTACAGAACACTAAAACTATTTTTACAGGAATCTACAAATAAATACAATAAGTTACAACCAAAATTACAGGAAAGTACAACTTTTTTCTATTATTGAGACGAATTTTGTACTTTTTTTGTATTTTAATGTAAATTTTTGTATTTTACTGTAGTTGTTTCTACAAGAATTTACAAAAAAATTAAAACTACAAGAATCTAAAGGAATTTACATTTTTTGTAATCAAAAAATTTTTCTTTTTCGACCTAGGATGACAAATATTTAGATTATTGCAATGAGATAATTTTTAATTAAGATGCGATAATGTATACATGATCGCAATTGCAAAAAAAGCTTCTATGTTTAAACTTTTAAATTATTAATTATTATTAATAGTTAAATTATTTTAAATTCTCTTTAATTTTTCTAAGCTCATTTCAAACTTACTCATTTCAATCAATTTTTTCATATTTTTTAATTATTTTGAATGCAATTGGTTGTTTTTTTTAATTCAGTTTGATTTTTTATGAATTTCATCGAATTCTTCTCGTTTCCCTTAAATTCCTCTAAATGCACTCAAATTTTACTGAAATAAATGGATTCGATTTTAAAAAAATTTCCAATTCATTTGAACTTTTTTTGTAGCCATTAGTCAATTCTTTGGTTAGAAATTAGTACGGTTTCAAGGATCTGAACAGATTTGAATTAATTTTTTGGAATTCACCCCGAATTCTTATTAATTCACCCTGAATACTTTTAAATTCTTTGGAATTCTCTTGAATTTTTTTAATCCACTTAAATTCTTCTAAATTTCCTCAATTCTACTTAATTTCTAGAAAATTCTAAAAAATTCAAAAATTTCTAAAAATTCTAAAAATTCTAAAATTCTAGTTTTAATTTTCTACAAAAAATTACAACTGCAAGAATCTACAGGAATTTGCATGTTTTGCAGCCAAAAAGTTGTTCTTTTTCGACCTAGGATGAAAAAAATATTCAGAATATTGCAATGAGATAATTTTAAATTAAGATGCGATCATGTTTACATGATCGCTATTACAAAAAAAGCTTCTATGTTTAAACTTTGAAGGAATGGTAGAATATTGATATTAATAATATTAATATTAAAGACAATGATGAATATTCGTTATTAAACAACAAAAAACATTACGCTTGAAGTTTTTTTTCAAATATATAGAAATCGATTGGACACCATATATGTCATTTAAAATTATGTAATTGCAATATTCTCAAAATTTGTCATCCTAGGTCAAAAAAGAACAACTTTTTGACTGCAAATAAAAATTGAACAATTGAGAAAGAATTGATCACGGTAATTGAAATTAAAAGATTCGAACTCTTGAAAATAAATTTTTTTTCATTTGAAGTTATAAAAACTGAACAGCAAATTAAAACACTCAAAGTGGAATACTTTTGAATTTTAAACTTTTCAAATTAAAACTTAAAAAATGTTAATTCAAACGCTTAGTAATTTTCGCGTATAAAATGAAAGCTTTAAAAACTTTTAAATTGAAAATTTTTTAATTAAAAGCTGATGAAATGCAAAAGTTTAAATTTTGTACTTTCATACATTGCACAGTTAAAATATTAAAAAAAAAATAAATCCACGCAATCATTTTCAATGATATGAATTGAAGAATGAATAAAAAAATTTATGAACGTTCCAAATTTTATCATGTTAAGCAATTTTGAGCTAGAAACATTAATTTATACATTAAAATTAGTTTTGAAATACTTTTTAAATATTCTCTTAAAATTTTTGTTTTCAAATGGAAATCTTATTAAATATTTAAAAAAATTGATTTTTCAAAAACAAAATTATTGTTAGGTTCTCTAGGAATTTTGATACAAATTTTGTGTTCGAAATCTTCAAAAATCTTTGTGTTTTAAATGGTTTGAAATTTGTTCACGTTTCAAATTATTTTGGAATCTTTTTAAAACTTCTCAATATATTTTAAACATACTTGATTATTTTCCAAATTAATAATTGCTCAATTGTCATTTATTAATCAAGCAAATTGAATTTTTTTTTTAATATTCTCTTAAAATTAATTTTTTAATATAAAAAATCATTAAAAATTTTCCCAGCAAACTTAAGAAATTTTTTTCATTTTCTTAAAACCTTTAAAGATCCTTGAAAAGTTAAATATTCTCTTAAAAATTTGTTCAAAAAAAATAATTTAAAAATTCTCCAGGAATCTAATAATAATATTATTAACTTGGAACTCGAATTTTTTCTACAATTTTTTAAAAATTCTGCAACAGTTAAAAAACTACCTTAAAATCATCCAGATTCTTTTTTGACAATTTTGGAAATTTTATTAAATATTCTTTTTACATTAATTTAAAAAAAAATATTGTTAGTTTTTCTAGGAATTTTTTTATTTTTTTATATTTTTTATTCATTTAAGACCTTTTAAATTGCTTAAAAAGCTTATAAATTTTGTGTTCAAAATCTTCAAAAATCTACATTGTGTATTAAATGGTTTGAAATCTTTACACGTTTTAAATTATTTTGGAATATTTTCAAAACTTCTGAATATATTTTAAATTTGCTCGATTATTTTCCAAATTAATAATAATTAATTCATAAAATTAATAATAATTTTTCAAACTAAAAAATCATTTAAAATTTTCCCAGAAAACATAGGAATTTTTTTATTTTCTTAAAACCTTTGACGATTCTTGAAAAGCTTCAGTATTTTATTTCGAAACCTTCAGAAATCTAAATTTAGTTTTTTATGTTTCAAAATATTTTTCAGTTTTAAATTTTGATGATTGTTCAATTTTTATTTATGCATCAAAATTCAATAATTTCACTTACATTTGTTAAAAATTTGTTAAATAGAACAATTAAAATTGTAACGTTCAAAGTTTAAATTTAACACTCGGAAATATTAACGATTCAATGCTTTCTATTTCTAATAATTGAATTTAAAATTGTTTAGTTTTTAATATTTGATTTATAATTGCTCATTTTAAATAAAAAAGTAAGATATTACTAAATATTCAAAAAAAAGTTGTCTTTAATTTAAAAATTTGAAATTAGATGGTTAAAAATGGAACATATTTTAGATTGAAACAATATTTGAATAGGATTTTTATAATAATTGAATAAGAGCGTTTAATTATGAATCTATTATTTTAAATTATTTTAAAATTAACAATATTTCATAAAGTTCCAATCGATTTTTACAACAAAGTAAAAAAAATATATTAATGAAAATTACAGTTGCAGAAATGTACTTTCTTCTAAAAATGTTTCCACCAGGGAATCATACAAAAAATGTATAAAAAGCATTTTTAAAGAGAAAAAATTGAAATAGCAGAAGCACTATTTTTTTAAACAAATGATTTCGATTATAAATTATTAAAAATTATTTATCATCAAACATCTACAAGATCTTTGCAATTAAGGAATCGTCATGCTCATAGTCATGTTCGCCAACTGTTACATCCACGTCGGGGTTATTACGGAAGCATAATGAGCGGATGGAGATTACTATCACCGTACAAATTGTTAAATCCGACGATCAAACTGTTATTTAATTGTATCTGAAAATTTTTTTAGTTTGATTACAAATCTATGATTTTAGTGAAATTATTTCGGAATGCAACTGAATAATTATTCTAATACAGCTGAAGAAACTCATTAGTCTGACCACATCAGTTTCAATAAAATCGAGGCGGAAATGATTAGAATAATAATTTCTACTGCAATCATAGGAAAATATCATCATATAAGCATAATATCATAATCATAGGTTGATTGCCTTCTCATTTTTCTTTCCTCTTTTTTATTTTTGTCTTAAGAAACACATTTTTTTTTTTTTTTTTTTTTTTTGTTATTAGGAATTGCAATAGGAGCATTTCGTGGTGGTTGTCCAAAATTGATCGTTAAATTCTTGTTTTATTTTCAGGAATTCTATACATTAACTTGAGTATCGAACGTTAAATAGGATTTTGAATTTGATTTTAATCTAATTTAAAATTCTTGAATTTTTGTTTTATTTTCAGAAATTCTATGCATTACAAAAAGTATAGCCTGATCAGTTTTTTTATTATTGAATATAAGACCCAAATAATAAGAATATAAGGCCCAAATGGAACGACGAACATGCAGAAATTTCTGCATTTCTGCAGAAATTTCTGCATGTTCATCCGTCGTATTAATGAAAATAGTAACCAAATATTCCGGGAAAACATTAATATAGAAAAACTATGTCAGATGGTAGTTTCTTATTTTCTTTTAGGTCTGGAAGGATTTTCTATTACAGTTTGGCCGAAATTTTTTAAATTTTTCTTGGCCATTAATATTCAAAGACCAGCACTTTTATCTTTTTATATTTTTGGTATAGAATCTTTTACAGACGGAATGAAATAGTTTCAGATTGACATACAAAAATTTTCAACTTATTTATTTATTCCAACCAAAAAATATGACTTTTCAACCATAAAAGATAAATTTTTAATCAAAAAGGACGAATTTTCAATAAGAAATTTTAATGTGAAGTCAAAACAGATGACTTTCTAACAAAATACTTGAATTTTCAAGAAGATAATTAGATTTTCAATAAAATAGTGGAATTTTCAACCTAAAAGTCGAATATTTGAAAAAAATTGATTTTCAAGTCCGAGAAGATGAATTTTCAACCAAATAGTTGAATTGTTAACCAAAAACAAATTAATTTTTCACCAAACAGTTGTATTTACGACCTCATAGTTGAAATTCAAAGCAAAAGACGAATTTTAAAAAGACAGTGGAATTCCCATTGCTTAAAATATTAATTTTTATCAAAAAAGTCCATTTATAACCTAATAGTACTTGAATTTTCAACAAAAGATTAATTTTCTGCGTAAAAGATGAATTTACAACAAAATAAATGAATTTTCAAGCAGATTATTGAATTTTAAACTAAAAACTATCAATATTTAACCAAGAATGGAATAGTTAAATTTTTTGGGATAAATAATGAATCTTCAACAAAACAAAAAAAAACGAATTTTCAACAAAATAGTTGAATTTTCAACCAAAGAGATGGATCTTCTACTAATAAAAAGAATTTTTGAGAAAGTATTCCAATTTTCAACCAAGCAGTTAAATTTGTAAACAAAAAGATTAAATTTCTACCAAAAAAGACGAATTTAAAAGAAAATAAATCAATTTTATTTTCATCCAAATCGTTGAATTTTCAACTGAAAACGATCAATTTTCCACCAACAATGGAATAGTTAAATTTTTTGGCTTAAATAATTAATTTTTAAGAGATGGATCATCATCTTATAAAATTAACTTTTAACAAAGTAGTTCAACTTTCAACTAAATAATTGAATAATCAATCAAGAAGATTAATTTACTACCAAAAAATATGAATTTACAACAAAATACATAAATTTTCAACTAAAAACGATGAATTTTCCACCAAAAATGAAATAGTTAAATTTTTTGGTTCAAACCATTAATTTCAATAAATAAAAAGAAATGAATTTTCAACGTAATAGTTAAATTTTTAACCAAAGAGATGGATCTTCTACTAATAAAATGAATTTTTGACAAAGTCGTACAACTTTCATCCCAGCAGTTAAATTTTTAATCAAGAAAATTAATTTTTTTACAACCAAAAAAAAAAACGAATTCACAACAAAATACATAAAGTTGTTAAATTTTCAACTAAAAAGGATTAATTTTCATTCAATAATGGAATTGTGGAATTTCTGGTTCAAATAAATAATTTTCACTAAAAAAAGAACAAATTTAAAAAAAATTAAATTAAATCTGAAACCAATAAAATAATTGTTTAAACAAGTAGTTCAAATTTCAACCAAGTACTTGAATTTTCAACAAATGATTAATTTTCTGCGAAAAAGAAGAATTTACAACGAAATAAATAAATTTTTAGCAGATTATTGAATTTTTAACTAAAACCTATCAATATTTAACCAATAATGGAATAGTTAAATTTTTTCGGATAAATAATAATTAATCTTCAACAAAACAAAACAAAAACTAAATTTCAACTGAAAACGATCAATTTTCCACCAACAATGAAATAGTTAAATTTGTTGGTTTAAATATGGTTAAAA
>CAKNYM010044096.1:43021-65874 GCA_932195095.1 Andricus curvator
GTGCCTAATGTACATTGTACATATAATATAGAAAAGCTTTCTGCATAATACTCTACAAAAATGTTTGACAAATGTTAACAAAGAACAAGACATCAACACAGCAATTTTTATTTTCTAATCCACATCTACATACCAAGGCCTTCAATTTGAGCCATCTTCCAAGAAAATCGAACATCAACATTCACATAGTGATCGAAAAGAACGAAAGTTTGCATTTTTATAACTATTTACACAGTGCTAACAAAACGAAATTTCTGTAATTATGGAATGCAATATGTACAACGCAATTCTAGTACTTAATAACTTTTTTTTTTGTAGTAGTACTTGATGTATTAATTCTTAATGTACCAGTGCATAATGTACATTGTACATATAATATAGAAAAGCTTTCTGCATAATACTCTAAAAAAATGTTTAAGAAATGTTAAAAAAAACAAGACATCAACACAGTAATTTTTATTCTTTAATCCACATCTACCAGCCAAGACCTTCAATTTGAGCCATCTTCGAAGACAATCGAACCACTAATAAAGAATCCAACACAGTGGTCCAAAAAACGGATTTTCATCATATTTGTAGTTTTTTACCGACTGGCAACAAAAAAAAACCATCACTATGAAAAAGAAAATTTTAATTTTTAATGAAAATTTTGATAGAGATGTTAATAAACATTCACATAGTGATCGAAAGGAACGAAATTTTCGCATTTTTCTAATTATTCACACAGTGCTAACAAAACGAAATTTCTGTATTTATAGGATGCAATATGTACAACGCAATCCTAGTACTTAATCACTTTTTTTCTGTATTAGAACTTGATATGGTAATTCTTAATGTACATTGTACATAATAATATAGAAAAGCTTTCAGCATAATACTCTACAAAAATGTTTAACAAATGTTAACAAAAAACAAGACATCAACACAGTAACTTTTATTTCCTACTCCACATCTACATGCCAAGACCTTCAATTTGAGCCATCTTCGAAGACAATCGAACCACTAATAAAGAATCCAACACAGTGGTCCAAAAAACGGATTTTCATCATATTTGTAGTTTTTTACCGACTGGCAAAAAAAAACCATCACTATGAAAAAAAAAATTTGAATTTTTAATGAAAATTTTGATAGAGATGTTAATAAACATTCACATAGTGATCGAAAGGAACGAAATTTTCGCATTTTTCTAATTATTCACACAGTGCTAATAAAACGAAATTTCTGTATTTATGGGATGCAATATGTACAACGCAATCCTAGTACTTAATCACTTTTTTCTGTAGTAGAACTTGATGTAGTAATTCTTAATGTACCAGTGCCTGATGTACATTGTACATAATAATACAGAAAAACTTTCTGCATAATACTCTACAAAAATGTTTAACAAATGTTAACAAAAAACAAGACATCAACACAGTAATTTTTATTCTTTAATCCACATCTACAAGCCAAGACCTTCAATTTGAGCCATCTTCGAAGACAATCGAACCACTAATAAAGAAACCAACACAGTGGTCCAAAAAACGGATTTTCATCATACTTGTAGTTGTTTACCGACTGACAAAAAAAAAACTCACTATGAAAAAGTAAATTTTAATTGTTAATGAAAATTGACCTTTACCTTTAATTTGAGATATACCCTAAAAATCGGACTAACATAAATAAAAAAACCAAATTTCTTATTGTTTAACCTCTAAGAACAAAAAAACATCACTATGACATACAAAATTTAATTTTTAATGATGAGCTACAAAAACCTTCAATTTGAAACACCCCCAAAGAAAATGGAGACCAAAAAGAAAACTTCCAACATATAGGTCTAAAAGATGAAATTTTTCTCATTTTATATCCAATGACATTAAAAAAATACTATGAGATAGAAAATTTTATTTTGTAATGCTCATTTACATTTCAAGAGTTCAATTTGAGCCATCCTCGAAGACAATCGATCTCAAAGAAAAGGTTACAAGATAGTGGCCTCAAAAATAACATTTCTTCATTTTTCAATCTTCAACAACAAAAGAACATCAATGAAATATAGCAAATTTTATTTTTTAGTACACATCTACATTCTAAGACCTTCAATTTAAGCCATCTCCTAAAGAAATGTGACTAACAGCAAAGCTTCCAGCATAGTCTTCTAAACAAAAATTTGCTCGTTTTTCAATCTTTGATAACAAAAAGCATAAGTAAAACAAAAAAAAATATTTTTTTATTGCTCATCTACGTTCCAAAATTTTCAATTTGATCCGTCTTAAAGAAAAAATCGGATTATTTTTTGGCTATGATAAACCCCTGTACAAGAAAGGGCACTCGTTAATGTATATGATATTATTAATTATTTTTTAATCTGCACTCAAATAAATTTTCCCAAAACAATCAGAACTTTAAAATTTAGGTACGAGCCCCTTTAGAAAAATAAATTTTTAATTCTGAATATTCATTAATTTTATTGATTACCTATCCTATAACTAAAACAGTTGCATAACGATATATGGCATACATTGTTGAACAAAACCTGATTGGTTGTGACACTGCGTGAATGACTTTTAGTGGCTGTTTCCTGTTTGTTTATCTATTAATAAAAATTACAAATTGTCTGTGCGATCAATTTTGTAAATGGAAATTTACAAATAAGTAATTTTGTTTTAAGATAAAATTTATTTCCAAATGTTTCTACTATTCACATAAGATAAAATTTTCAATATAAATTATTTTTTGATATTGGGAAACTATAATTTGTAAATTTTTTCAAACTTTCAAAAAAATGATAAATGTGAAATTATAAACAAAAACTTTGAATGTTTTAATTTACGAAATGCATACACGGCCGGTACAGGTAAAAATGAATGGTCGGTACCGACACTAAGATTTTTGGGAAAATTTGAAACGATTTTTATTTTTAATTTAATTTTTCACTATTTTTTTATTTTAAAAGATTAATTTTAAGTTTAAAAAATTTCAAAACAGCTTAAAAAATGTGGAATATTATAAGATTTTCTTTTAATCTTAAAGGATTTAAATTTTTTTTAAGAAAACTGAATTATTTCAAAAGATATTTAGAAGTTTTGAAAAGTTTTAAGAGAATCAAAATAAAATTATTAAGATTGGTGAGATGATTTGAAATGATTTTTTATTTTCAAAACAGAATTTTAAGAGAAAATTGAAAAATATTTCAAATGATTAACTAAAATTCCGGAAAAGAATCTAGAAGATTTTAAAGCCAAATTTTTCAATTTTGCGAGATTACAAAATTTTAGAAAAAAGTGAAGTAAGTCTAAGAGATTACTAGAACTTTCAAAAAGATACAAAAATAATTTAAAAATTGAAAATATTTCACAAAATATTGAACAAAATATAAATTTTTGAAGATTTCGAATAAAAAATTCGAAACTTCTTATGAAGTTTGAAATGTTAAACAAAAACTTTTCTTAAAATTCCTGAATTGAATTGTTTCAAAATATATTTAGAAATTTAAAAAAGTTTCAAGAGAATCAAAAAACATTTCTTAAGATTTCTGGAAATATTTAAAATGATTTTTTATTTTGAAAAATAAATTTTAATAGAAAACTGAAAAAGATTAATTTCAAGAGAAAATTAAAAAAAGATTGATTTCAAGAGAAGATTGAAAAATATTTTTCAAAATTTGTAACAAAATATAAAGTTCTAAAGATCTTGATTAAAAAATTCGAAGCTTTTGAAGAATTCCAAAAGGTTTCAAGAAAATAAACAACTTCAAAGTTTTCTTCAAATTCATGAAAAAATTCAAAAACGTTTTTCATTTTACAAAATTAATTTTAAAAGAAAATTTGAAAATGTTTTAGAAAATTTCAAAAGACTTCTAAAAAATTCGACGAAAATCTGGAAGGTTTTAAGAAAACATTTTTTATTTTAAGAGATTTTTTAAATGTTTCAAAATAATTTGAGTCAGTTTAGAAGACATTTACAAATTCATCTCTTCTGGTAGATATTTAATATTTTTTTGTTAAAAATTAAAAAAAAAATAGAAAATTATTTTGCATTGGTTGAAGATTCAACTGCTCTGTTGAAAATTCTTTTTTTTTCAGAAAATTAATCTTCTTGGTTAAAAATTAATTTTTTTTTGGTTGAGGATTCAACTATTTTGTTAAAAATTCGTTTTTTTTAAATTCAACTCTTTTTGATTTAAAATAAAATATTTTTTTGTGTATATTTCACCAATTACATTTTTTGTTTAGAAATCTTTCTTGGGTGAAAATGAAACTATTTTTTTTGAAAATTAATGTTTTTTTTGGGAGAAAATTAATCTTCTTGGTCTTTTTCGGATGAGTTTAAGAGTTTTTGATTCAAAATCTTTTTTTGTTAAAAATTAAATTTTTTGTTTGAAGATTAATTATTTTAGTTGAAAATTCATCTCTTTGGTTGACAATATAATTATTTCATTGAAAAATCTTGTTTTGATTATAAAATTAATCTTCTTGGTTTAAAATTAATCTGTTTTGGTTAAGGATTTAACGATTTTGTTAAAAATTCATTTTTTTAGGAATTCAACTGCTATTTACTTAAAATAATTTTTTTATTGAAATATCAACTATTATATTTTGTTGTTAAGAATCAAGTTTGCTTAAAAAATCAATTACTTGGTTAACAGTTGAACTACTTTATTAAAAATAAATTTTTTTTGTTGAAAATTCATAATTTTAGTGGAAAATCCATCTCTTTGGTTGAAAATATAACTTTTGAATTGAAAATTCGTATTTTTTATCAAAAAATTAATCTTCTTGTTCGAAACTATTTTGTAGAAAATTTGTCTCCTTTGGTAAAAATTTAATTTTTTGTTTGTCAAATAATGTAATTGTTTGGTTGAAAATAATTCAGTTTTGTTTGAGAATTCAACTATTTTATTAGAAACACGTCTTTTTTTGGATTAGTTCAACTGTTTTTGATTTAAAATTAAAATCTTTTTTTAGTTGAAAATTAAATTTTTTGGTTGAAGATTCATATTTTTAGATGAAAATTCGTCTCTTTGGGTGAAAATGTCACTATTTCATTAGAAATTTGTATTTTTTATTAAAAAGTTAATCTTCTTAGTCGAAACTATTGTGCAGAAAATTATCTCTCTTGATAGAAATTCAATTTTTTTTTTAATGCAATTGTTTGGTTGAAAATTAATCTGTTTTGGTTGAGGATGCAACTCGTCTTTTTTTAATAAACATTTTTTTTTAATTTTCTCAAGAATCTTAACAAAATGATATTTATATAACCTAAAAAACAAATAAACAAATACACCTAAACAATAAATCTTCATTCGAAATTTTTTGTTTTTATTAAAAATTGTTTTATTTCTTAAATAAAAATTAACACGCGCGCACAGAGCGCGATTGATGATGCTATTAGACTTGAATAATATTTTTGTTAATAATTTTTTTTATGTGAAACATTATTTAAACAGTTATTTCAATAAAACGGATATTATTTTACGATACGTATTTATTTCATACATGCGGGACCTACTTATTTTTCAGAAAGTTAAGAGCCTCCTTACATAATCTTGAAACAGTTTTCATCATGAGAAGCAAAGGTCTACTTTTTTTTTATATTAACAAAAATTCCAACCTTTAAACTTTTGAAACATTGTGTTCTGAGTGTACACAAAAAATTTCAAGTTGTCTAACTATTGTCGCGCACTCTCTTTTTTTATAAAAAAAGTTAGTTGTGCTTTTTATAATCATATTTATGTTATAAAAATTTGAAATAAATATTTATTTTATAAGTTTATTTGTAAATATGTTTTAAGGGTTATAAAAATTTAATTTTCCTGAGATTTTTGAAAATTTCAGATATGACAAATCAAAATATCAACAAAAAAGTTAATTAAAAAAAAAACAGTTAAATCTTCAACCAAAAAAAAATGAATTTTTAACCAAGCCTTAAAATCTTCCAGATTTTCTTCAACATTTTTTGAAATCTTCTTCAATTTTCATTAAATTTAATTTTCCAAAATGAAAAATTATATTAATTTTTCCCAGGAATTTTAAGAAAATTTGTTTATTTTCTTGAAACCTTTCAAAATTCTTAAAAAGCTTCAAATTTTGTATTCGAAATCGTCAAAAATTTATATTTTGTTAACAAATTTTGGAAACTATTAAAAGTTTTAAATTATTGTTTTATCTTTCTAAAACTTCTAAGTATCTCTTAAAATTATTTGAATTTTTTCTAAAATTTTGTAATCTTACAAAATTTCAAAATTTTGCTTTACAATCTTCTACATTCTCTCCCGAAATTTTAGGAAATCATTTGAAATCTTTTTCAATTTACTTTTAAAATTAATTTTTCAGCAAGAAAAATTATTTTTCACTTTCTAATGAATTTTAAGAAAAGTTGTTTATTTCCTTGAAACCTTTGAACATTCTTGAAAAGCTTATTTTTTCAAAATCTTTAAAAATGTATATATTTTTGAAAATTATTTAAAATCTTTTCAGTCTTTGAATTTAAATTTTTTAAAGCTTCTAAATATCTCTTGAACTTATTTGAATTTCACCTAAAATTTTGTAATTTTACAAAATTTAAATTTTTTGATTTACAATCTTCTACATTCGTTCTTGAAATTTTAGAAAATTATTTGAAAACTTCTGAAATTTTTTTTGAATTTACTTTTTTGAATTAATTTTTCAGCCAGAAAAATTATTTTAAATTTTCTCACAAATTTTAAGAAAAATTGTGTGTTTTCTTGAAATCTTTACAAATGCTTAAAAAGCTTCTTTTTTTTGGAAATTCAAAAAAATCTACATATAAAAAAAAAAATTTTTGAAATCTTCTCAAATTTTAAATTATTGTTAAATCTTTTCAAAGCTTCTAAATATCTCTTAAACTTACTCGAATTTTTTCAAATTTTTGAACCTTGCAAAATTGAATAATTTCGCTTTAACATCTTTTGCATTTTTTTTACATTTCAGGAAATCATTTTAAATTTTTTCGTAATAGAAAATCATTCAAAACTTTTCCAGAAATTTCAATCAAAGTTTTTTTTTTTTAATCTTTCAATTTTTTTATCTTTTCAATCAATCTCAGCTTCTCAGAATCTTCTAGAATCTTTTTTGAGAATTTTGGAACTCTTGAATTATTTTGAAATTTTTAAAAACATCACAAAATTAATTTATCAGGATAAAAAATTATTTTAAATTATCCCAAGAATCATAAGAAAATATTTAAAATTTTGAAATATTAAATTATTTAAAAAATTTTTTCAAACCTTCTAAATATTTTTTAAGTGATTCGAATTTTTCGTAACATTTTTTTTTAAATCATTCCAAATTTAAAAAATTACCTCAAATCTGCTCTTCTTTCCATATTTTTAGAAATCTTTAGAAATTTTAATTAAGAATAAATTTTTCGAAATAAAAACTCATTTGAAGTTTTCCCAGGAATAATCTTGAGAACAATTTATTATTCTCATTTTGTTTTATATTTTTCTAAATCTTTTAAAGCTTAAAATTATTTTTGAATCTTTTTAAAACTTCTAAATATCATTTTAACTTACTCAAATTTTTTCTAAAATTTTATAATCAAGCAAAATTGAAATTTTTTGCTTTTACAATCTTTTACATTCTTTTTCAAAATTTTAGAAAATTACTTGAAATGTTTTAAAATCTTCTTCAATTTATTTTTGAAATTAATTTTTCAGCAAGAAAAATCATTTGAAATTTTCTCACGAATCTTAAGAAAAGTTGCTTATTTTCTTGAAACCTTTTTAGAATTCTTTTTTTTTCTCAAAATATTCAAAAACCCTTAAAAAGCATCTTTTTCGAAATCTTTAAAAACCTATATTTTTTAAAACATTCTTTGAAATCTTTTCAAGTTTTAAATTATTAAAATTTTTTGAAAGCTTCTAAATATCTCTTAGGCTCCCACAAATTTTCTCTTTATTTCATAATCTTGCAAAATTGAAAAATTTTGCTTTAGAATCTTCTGGAATCTTTTTCGAAATTTCAGGAAATCTTTTAAAATTTTCCCAATCATCTTAAGTAAATTTGCTTATTTTCTTGAAACCTTTTTAGATTTTTTTTTCAAATGATTCAAAAACCCTTAAAATCATTTTTTCTCGAAATCTTTAAAACTCTACATTTTTAAAAACATTATTTGAAATCTTCTCAAGTTTTAAATAATTAAAAAAATTTTTTAAGCTTCTAAATATCTTCGAAACATATTCAATTTTTTTTGTAAAATTTGATAATCTTGCAAGATTGAAAAATTTTGCTTTACAATCTTCTACATTCTTTTTCTAAATTATAGGAAATCTTTTAAAATTTTCTCATGAATCCTAAAAAAAATTTTCTTCTTTTCTTGAAACTTTTGAGAATTCTTATTTTTTTTTAAATATTCAAAAACCCTTAAAAAGCATTTTTTTTCGAAATCTTTGAAAACCTACATTTTTAAAAACATTTTTTGAAATATTTTCAAGTTTTAAATTATTAAAATTTTTTCTTAAAGCTTCTAAATATATTCGAAACACAATCAATTTTTTTTGTAAAATTTTATAATCTTGCAAAATTGAAAATTTCTGCTTTTACAATCTTCTACATTCTTTTTCGAAATTTTAAAAATTTTTAAATAAATCTTTTGTAGTTTTAAATTATTTTTAAAGTTTCTAAATATCTATTAAACTTACTCTATTTCTTTTATTTTTGTAATCTTGCAAAATTAAAAAAATTTTCTTTACTATCTTCTACCCTTTTTCGAAATTTTAGGAAATCATTTCAAATTTTCTTAAGAATCATAAGAAAAGTTTTTAGCCTGGGAAAAATGGAAAATTTTGCTTTACAATCCTCTAGACTCTTTTTCGAAATTTCAAAAAATTATTAAAAATTTTCTAATGAATCTTAAGAAAAGTTGATATTTTCTTGAAACCTTTCAAAATTCTAAAAAGCTTCTTTTTTTGCGAAATTTTCAAAACTCTACATTTTTAAATATTTTCAAGTTTTTAATTATTTTGAGCTTACTAAAATTCTTTCTAAAATGTTATAATCTTGCAAAATTGAACAAATTTGCTTTCCAATCTTCTACATTCTCTTTCGAAATTTTAGGAAATCACTTGAAATCTTTTTTAATTTACTTTTAAAATTAATTTTTTAGCAAGAAAAATTATTTGAAATTTTCTAATGAATCTTAAGAAAAGTCATTTTATCCCTGGAAACCATTAAAAATTCTTATTTCATCTTCTAAAATATTCAGAAATCCTTAAAAACCATTTTTTTCGATATTTTTAAAACTCTAAATTTTTAAAATCTTTTTATGTTTGAAATTATTTTTGTATCTTCTTAAAATGTATAAATATCTTTTAAACATACACAAATTTTTTCTAACATTTTATAATCTTGCAAAATAAAAAATTTTTGGTTTAAAATCTTCTATCATTTGTTTCTCGAAATTTTAGCAAATCTTTTGAAATTTTCTCATGAATCATAAGAAAAGTTGCTTATTTACTTAAAACGCTTCAAAATTTTGCAAACATCCTTTTTTTTCGAAATCTGTAAAACTCTACTTTAAAAAAAAAGTTTCAAACGTGTTCAAGCTTTAAATAATTAAAAATTTTTAAAAGCTTCTAAATATCTCTCAGGTTTATTTGAATTTTTTCTAAAATTGTATGATCTTGCAAAATTGCAAAATTTTGCTTTAATAATATTTTACATTCTTTTCCAACAAGCTGAAATAAATTCAATAAAGTCGTTAAAGTTTTATCTTCATTTATTTTTTATTTTATTTCATTTTATTTTATTTATTTTATCTTATTTTTATTTTATTTACCGGGAATTACGATAATATTTATTTCCAGAAATGTTTTGACAATATTTTGCTTAGTAATTCTGTTTTTCTTAATATAATGCTAAAAAAAAGGGTCATTAAAGTTATCATTTTCGAATACAAGACACGAATTGCGATAATCGGTATTTCTGGAGATGTTTTGACAATATTGTGCGTAATAATTCAGTGAACTTTCACAATCAATCTCTCTTTCTCAGTGCAAAAAAAAATCATTTGATGTTTTCCCAGGAATCTGAAGAAATTTATTTTGATTCTCTTGAAAAGTTTCTTTGTTTTCAAAATCTTTAAAAATATACATTTAAACAATTTTTTTAAATGTTCAAAATTAAAAAAAAAAATTATTTTAAAATCTTCCAGATTCTTTTTTGAGATTTCAGAAATTTTTAAAACTTAAAATTAATATTTTAAAGTGGTCGTTTTTTTAATTACAGGAAAAAATATTTTTTAATACAAAATAGAATTTTTTAATAACTATTTATTTTTTAGGTTTATCCGTTCATTTGGTTTAAGGTTATATAAATATAATTTTCCTAAAATTCTTGAGAAAATAAAAAAATATTGCTTAAAATTTTCAACGAAAAATGCAATAGTTGACATTTCATTCTAAAAGGATTTTAATTTGAAATAAAAAATAGTTGGATCTTCAATTAAAAAAAAAATTTATGTAAAATCAGAAAGTGGAAATTTAAATTAAAAAAAAAACTTTTCTGCCAAAAGAGATGAATTTTCAATCATCTTTTAAACTGACTCGATTTTCTTGAAACCTTTCAAAATTCTTAAAAAGCTTCGAATTTTTGTATTCAAAATCTTTAAAAATTTCAATTAAAAATTTTTTGGATATAATTTCAAGTTTTAAATTATTTTTGAATCTTTCAACAATTTTTAAATATCTCTCAAACTTTCTACAGTTTTTAATAAAAAACGATTTTCAAGTCAAGAAAAGAATAAAAATTGTACGAAAATTGAAATTTGAAGGCAAAAATAATTTTTAATACAAAATATTTTTTATGTTTTTTTGTTTATTTGCCTTGAGGTCATATAATTACAATTTTCCTAGGTTTCTCGAAAAAATTCAAAAAGACTTTTGAGAATTTCAAATATGTCGAAAAAATATCTAGCAACTTTCGAAGATTTTTTTTCATTTTACAGGATTTTACTAAATTAGTTCTGAAATTCCAAAATATCTTTGAAACTGACTGGAATTATATTGTTTGAAAATCTTTTTAAATATTCTCTTAAAATTAATTTTTCCAAACAAGAAATCCTTTCAATCCTTTTTCACGAATCTCAAGAAAAACTTTTTATCATTTTAAAACCATTAAAAATCTTTAAAAAACTTGAGACTTTTATTTCGAAATCATCAAAAATCTACACATTGTTTTAAGTTTTTTCAAATCTTATCAGATTTTTAATTCTTTTAGAAATATTTAAAAAAATTCTATAAACATCTTTTAAAACAATTCGAATTTTTCCTAAAATTTTGAAAAAATTCTGCAAAATTAAAAAAAAATTGCCTCACAATCTTCCCGAATCTTTTTTGATAATTTTGCAAATCTTTTGGAATATTTTAAAGTCTTTTTAAATATTCATTTAAAATAAATTTTATAAAATAAAAAATCATAATTTAAATTTTCCAAGAAATTTTAGGAAAAATTAAAAACTTGTAAATATCTTTTAAAATGATTCAAATTTGTCCTAAAGGTTTGAAAAATTTCTGCAAAATTAAAAAAATTTCCTTCAAATCTTCCAGATTCTTTTTTGATAATTTTGGAAATCTTTTGGAATATTTTGAAATTATTCTCTAATTTTCTTTTGTCCTTTAAAAACTTCTAGATATCTCTTAAACTTATTCGAATTTTTTCTAAAAAATATTTTAATTTCAAATCAAAAAGAGTTGAATTAATCGAAAAATAAAAATTTGCAACAAAATAGTTGAACCCTCAACCAAACGAGATTTCAATTTCAAACCAAACAATTGCAATTTTTATTAAAAAAAATTCTACAAAAGGTGAATTTACAACTAAAAAAAATTGGTAAGTCAAGAGAGAAAAAAATTTATAGGCGAATTATAATTTGAAGGGAGAAATAATTTTTAATACAATATAAAAATTCCTCATAACTAATTATTTTTTAAGTTTCTTTATTAATTTGCTTTGAAGTTACATAAATATAATTTTTCTAGGTTTCTCTGAAAAATTCAAAAAGATTTTTGAAGATTTCAGATATGTCGAAAAAGTATTTAGAAAATTTGTAAGAAATTTTGTTTCAGAAGATTTGACAAATTTAAGGAAAAATTTGAGTTCGAACTTTTGGACTTTTTTAAGCTTGGAAAAAATATTAAATATTAAAAAAATTTTCAAAGTTTTAAAATATTTTGCAAAACTTCTAAAATTCTTAAATATCTTTTAAAATGACTCGAATTATTCCTAAAATTGTCTTGAAATCTTCCGAATTCGTTTTTTATAATTTTTTAAATCTTTCGTAATATTTTAAAATATTTTAAAATATTCTTTTCAAATGAGTTTTTAAGAATAAAGAATCACTTTAAATATTTCAATTTTTAAATGATTCGAATTTTTCCTGAAACTTTGAAAAAATGCTGAAAAATTAATAAAATTTCCTGAAAATCTTTCATATTATTTTTTGACAATTTTGAAAATCTTTTGGAATGTTTCAAAACGTTCTTTTTAAATATTCTCTTAAAATAAATTTAGTAAAACAAAAAATGATTTAAAATTTTCCCAGAAATCTTTAAAAAAAAATTTGTATTCTCTTGAAACTTTATAAAATTCGTAAAAAGCTTCTAAATTTTTTGTACCGAATCTTCAAAAATCTACATTTGTTGAAAATATGTTGAAATGATTTTAGTTTAAAATTATGTTGGTACCTTCTAAAAACTTTGGAAATCTTTTCTAATGTTTTAAATCTTTTAAAATATTCTCTTCAAATTAATTTTCCAAGATAAGGAATCACTTTTAATATACATATTTTTTTCAAATTAATTTCGAAATTTTGTAAAAAAAATTTGATTTTTTCCAACATTTTTTAGTCTTGCAAAATTGAAAAAGTTTGCTTTTTAATTTCTTTTTCTAAATTTTAGGAAAACATTTGAAATGTTTTAAAATATTTTCTCAAAATCAATTTATCAAAATAAAAAATACAATTTTCCCTAAAATCCTAAGAAATAAACCAAAATTTTATTTCAAAATCTTGAAAAATCTACATTTTATTGAAAATGGCTTGAAATCTTTTCAAATTGGAAATCATTTTTGAATCTTTTCGAAACTTTCAAAACTTTGAAATATCTTCTGAAATAATTCAAAGTTTTCGTAATCTTTTTTTTTAAATCCTGCAAAAATTAAAAGAATGTTTTAAAATCTTCCAAATTCTTTTTCGACATATTTTAAAACCTTCAAAGCTCAAATAGGGATTTTCGAGAATATTTAAAATTTCGTTCCACCTATTTTTTTTAGATAGGATAGGATTTTATAGTTTGGATTAGATTTTTCGAAATGAGATGAAAAACAAAAAAACAACTAATATTTTTTGAAAAACATGATAACATGTTGGCAATTTTTTTTATTATTATTTTTGTAGTATTTTTTATTCTTCTATTTAAGCAACAATATAAGTCTAATAAAAAATTAAAATGGCTTAATAATTATAGGTTTGCAATAAAAAAAAAAAAAAAATTGCAGGATATACAAATCTTATTTCCCAATTGAATACCAACTCCATTTGATTGAAAATAAAGTGGCACTTTTACTATCTTTTATGAGTTATGTTACTCTCGCTGCCACTTTACAAAAATTATTAGAGAAACTTCCAATATTATACGAGTGCTACAGCGCGCAGGAAACATTGCATTGCCAATTATTAATATAAAAATTTTAAATCCGATTACTATATTCGCAATTTTAAATTATACAATTTAATTACTAAAAAAAAATGTTAGAGGCATTGAGTTGGAAATGTTTAATTCAGAATTTATTTTCTTATGAATCAACAAAGTAGTTCAATTTTCAACCATGTAGTAGAATTTTCAATCCAAAAATATAAATTTTCAATAACAAATTTAATAGTTGTTGATATTTTAACAGACAATTTTATTTATTTTAAATCAAAAACAGTTCAACTGAATCAAATTTAACAAAAAAATGAAATTTCTACCAAAGAAATTAATTTTCAAATAAAAATTACGAATTTTCAACAAGAGTTGAAATTTTAAAAAAGAAAAAAATGTCATCCAAAATATTGAATTTCTCAGTCAAAAAGACAAGTTTTGTACAAAACAGTTGAATTTTCAACCAAGAAGATTAATTTTTGACTAAACAGTTGAATTTTAAAATTTAAAAATACAAACTCTGAACCAAAAATGGAATAGTTAAATTTTCATTTAAAAAAATAATTTTCAATCTAAAAAACTAATTTTCTACAGAAAAGTTGAATTTCTAATGAAAATTTATGAATTTTCAACAGAAAAGTTCATTTTCAACTAAACAGTTGATTTTTAAACCAAAAGTTCAAATTTTTAGTTGAAGAAATTAATTTTTAACTTAAAATGATGAATTAAAAAAAATGTATTAGTTGATATTTGAACCAAAAAGGATTTTAATCTAAAATGAAAAATAGTTGAATTTAACCAATAAAGACGAATTTTCAACAGAAGACTTAAATCTTTAACTGAAACAGATTAATTTTAAATTAAAATGTTGCGTTGTTAACCAAAAAAATGTATTTTTTACCAAAAATGACAAATTTTCAACAAGATAAATAAATTTGCAACCAGAAGGATTAATTTTTCACCAAAAAGACGACTTTTTAACCAAATAAATGAATTTTATAATAAAAATGATGAATTTTCAACCAAAAATGAAATAGTTAAATTTTATTTAAAAAAAAATTAATTTTCAACCTTAAACGAAACAATTTTTTAACAAAATAAGTGAATTTTCAATCAAACAAATAAATTTTCAACAAAGTAGTTCAACTTTTGACCAAATATTTGAATTTTCCACAAAAAATTAGAATTTTCAACGAAAAAGTTTATTTTAAAACCAAAATTCGAATCTTCAAATACATTCTGAAAAATTAACTTTTAACAAAAAAAAAAAAAAGAATTTTCAACCAGTTTAATTCAACGAAAAACAACAAATTTAAAAACAAATAGTTAAATCCTCATCCAAAAAAATAAATTTTCAACAATCTAAGAAGATTAATTTCTAACCAAATAGTTAAGTTCTCAATCAAAAAGACGAGTTTTCAACTAAAATGATGAATATTCATAAAAAAAAAATTTTCAATAAAAGAGTTCAACATTCAACCATAAATATGATTTTTTAAACAAGAAGATTATTTTATAAATTTGGAATAGTTAAATTTTCAATTAGAGAGATAAAAAATTGAACCAAAAAATGAATTTTTAACAAAGTAGTTCAACTTTCAACCGATTAATTGAGTTTTTGACCAAAAAATAAAAATTTTCAACTAAAATGATGAATATTCAACAAAAAATGAATTTTCAATAAAAGAGTTCAACATTTAACCATAAATATGATTTTTTGAGCAAGAAGATTATTTTTTAAAATTGGTGCAGTTAAATTTTCAACCAGAGAGATAAATCTTAAATCAAAAAATGTATTTTTAACAAATTAGTTTAATTTCCAACCAAGTAGTTGAATTTTTGACAAAAAATTTCTTTTTCAAGAAAATAGTTCAATTTTGAACAAAAATAATTAAATTTTCAATCAAATAGTAGAAGTTTTAAGCAAACGAGATGAATTCCGAACTAAAAATACAATAGTAGACTTTTCAACCAAAAATAGTTATGAAAGGGGTAAGTTTCTTAAAAACAGGGAAAAAGAAGAATTCTCTAAAAAAAGGTTTAGGTCTGCAATATGAAAGTGATTTTCCGCAAATTAAAATTTTTATTTCAGTTTTGTAGATTTAAAAATCTCTTTTTTAATTTTGAAAATATCAAATAAAAAAATATTCACCGTTAAATAATCCCATTTTTCGTGTAAATTTGTCAAAATTTTCTTTTGAATCTGCCAAATTTTTAGTATTAAATGTTTGCTCCTAAACTTATTTAAATTGGTAAGCCTAAGGATTCAAGATTTTAGAAATTTAACTATTTTTTTACTGAAACTAAGATCGAAAGTGAAAAATATTAAAGTCCTTCTTTATTCCTTTTATTAACTGAAACCTATTAACTGAAAAAGAAAATTAAATAATCTAAGTAAAGCGTCAAATATATTTATTTAAAAAATATTAGTATCCAATTAATAATTAAATTTTGCTGAAGAAAACGATCCTGCAGGGATTGTCTAATAGTTAACTTGAAAAATTGACCTAAATATGAGTCATACAAATTTAGGTCATTCAATATTACATTAGGCCTTAAATCTCTTAAATCGTTCAAAACTGCTAAATAATGTAAAACAAAACTTTTAATTTATTTTTATGGAAATGTCAACATCTATCATAAACTGTTATTCTCTCTCGAGTGACAAACATTAAAAAAAAGAGGAACAAAAAAAAGCATCTCTACGCACAGAATGTATTAGATGCGAACAAATGAAAATTATTATTAGTAATTGTATGCACTCAAGAAAAGTAAAGTTTACATAAGCATAAATAACGACAAACTCTCGTAAACATATATGTATGATGTATACATTACTCTGCAAAAACTGAGAAATAAAGTTGAGTAATGTAGAGTCCACACTCGATCGTTAATCATAACTGTTTAGTAATAATTGCAAGAAAAGTCAACGATGATGATGATGATAATGACAATGATCATGATAGACAGAAGTGATCATTTTGACTTTAATTGCACTTGACTGATTCTCCATGGCACATATAGGCATTATATATAACATAGTTAACATTATATAAATGACATTATATATAGGCATACATTTTCGATCAAGGAATTTTATTGTGTGTTGTGCATATCAATTAATGTTTTTAGGATATGATAGGTTTGAACAACAACATAGAAGAATGAAAAACTTCTGAGATTAAATTATTTAGAATTATTATTCCTAACTTATTCCTGTTTTGCAAAACTGAATAAAACAAATCTTTTTGCTGTCGGGTCCAAAAAGCATTTGTATGATTCAAAGCGAACTTATTTTATTCAAAAAAGGTACTTTTAGATATATATATATATATATATATATATATATATATATATATATATAAAAAAAAAAAAACAAAAACTCAAATAGTTTTGTAATGATATATTTTTTCTAATGAAGAAAAAGGGGTCATAGGACATTTTTTTAAATTTAAATGCATCTTCATGAATGTGTGTTGAACTTTTCTATCTAACAGAAAAAAGTATTCTCTAGACTTTGTTTAATTGCAAATCGTCGAGCAAAGTCAGCGATTGTCTGATTCTGCAATTTATTCACTTTGACATTTAACGTTTTTTCGCGGACTTTTTATGCATGCTAATGAAGAAGAGAATGCAGGTAACTTACAAGAATTTTTTTATACAATTATAGTAGGAAGATTAATTTTTGTTCGTAGAGGTAGAGCTTAAGAAGGATCCTTTAGTTCTAATCTACAATATATAAAAATTTCTTGGATCAACATGTCGAAGATTGTAGGTCACTTGAAAGAAGTTGTTTTTAGACATTAATAGTAAGAAGATTAATTTTAGTTGTTCCTATAGTTTGATCTTGATAAGCATTCTTTAGTTCAAATCTAATCAGAATATATACAAATTGCTTGAATCAACATGATAAGAGAATGCAAGTCACTTAATTTTTTGTAAGTATTAATAGTTAAGAGATTAATCTTAGTTGTTCCTAGAGATAGACCTTCAGATGCATCCTCTAGTTCTTATCTACTCAAAATATATCAAAGCTTCTTGAATCAACATGTTGACAAAATGCAGGTCACTTAAAAGAATTTTTGTTGTTATACATTAATAGTGAAAAGATTAATTTTAGTTGTTCCTAAAAGATAGACCTTCAGAAGCATCCTCTAGTTCTAATCTAATCAAAATATATAGAAGTTGCTTCAATCAACATGTTAAGAGAATGCAAGTCCCTTAATTTTTTTTTTGTATACATTAATAGTAAAAAGTTTAATTTTAGTTGTTCCTAGAGATAGACTTCAAGACATATCCTCTAGTTCTATTCTAATCAAAACATACCAAAATTGCTTGAATGAACATGTTGACAGAATGTAAGTCACTTAATTTTTTGTTGTTGTTGCATACATTAATAGTACAGATTAATTTGGTTTGTTCCTAGAAATAGACCTTCCGATGAATCCTCTAGTTCTAATCTAATCAAAACATACAAAAACTGCTTGAATCAGCATTTAAACATAATGTAGGTAACTTACAAGAATTCTTTTTTTATAAACATATTGATAGTCAAAAGATTAATTTTATTTGCTTCTAGATACAGACCTTAAGATGCATCTTTTAGTTCTAATCTAATCACAGAATACATTAAAATTGCTTCAATCAACATGTTGACAGAATGCAGGTCACTTGGAAGAATTTTTGTTTTGTTATACATTGATAGTGAAAAGATTAATTTTAGTTGTTCCTAAAGATAGACGTTTAGAAGCATCCTCTAGGTCTCATCTAATCAAAATATATAGAAGCTGCTTGACACAATATGTTGGCAGAATGCAAGTCACTTAATATTTTTTTATACACTAATAGTAAAAATATTAATTTTAGTTGTTACTTGAGATAGACTTCAAGACATATGTCTAGTTCTAATCTAATCAAAACATACAAAAATTGTTTGATTTGAGATGCTGGCAAAATGCAGGTTACTTAGAAGAATTTTTTTCTTCTTTTGTATACAATAATATTAAAAAGATTAATTTGAGTTGTTCCTAGGGATATAGCTTTATATGCATCCTCTAGTTCTAATCTAATCAAAATATATCACAGTTTCTTGAATCAACACGTTGAAAGAATGCAGGTCACTTAACAGAATATTTGTTGTTATTATACATTAATAGTAAAAAGATTAATTTTAGTTGTTCCTAAAGATAGAACTTCAGAAGCATCCTCTAGTTCTAATCTAATCAAAATATACAAAAACTGCTTCCATCAACATGTTAACATATTGTAGGGTAAATTAAAATATTTTTTTTGCATTAATAGTAAAACAGATTAATTTTCGTTATTCCTAAAGATAGAGCTTGAGATGCATCCTTTAGTTATAATCTAATCACAAAATACATTAAAATTGCTAGAATCAACATGTTGACAGAATGTAGGTCACTTGAAAGAATTTTTGTTTTGTTATACATTAATAGTAAAAAGATTATTTTAGTTGTTCCTAAAGATTCAGAAGCATCCTCTAGTTCTAATCTAATCCAAATATACAAAAATTGCTTCCATCAACATGTGACCATATTATAGGGTAACTTAAAATATTTTTTTTACATTAATAGTAAAAGATCAAATTTTAGTTATTCCTAAAGATAGACCTTGAGATGCATCCTTTAGTTCTAATCTAATCACAAAACACATTAAATTTGCTTGAATCAACATGTTGACAGAATCCAGGTCACTTGAATGAACTTTTGTTTTGTTATACATTTATAGTAAAAAGATACCTTCAGATGCATCCTCTAGTTCTAATCTTATCAAAACATACAAAAATTGCTTGATTTAACATGTTAGCAGAATGCAAGTCATTTTTTTTGTATACATTAATAGTAAAAAGGTTAACATTAGCTGTTCCTAGATACAAACCTTGAGATGCATCCTTCAGTTCTAATCTAAGCACATCATATGAAAAATTGCTTAAATCAACATGTTGACAGTATACAAGTCACTAAAGTTTCTTTTGGAAAACATTAATAGTACAAAGATTAATTTCAGTTGTTCTTAGAGATAGACCTTCAGATGCATCCTCTAGTTCTAATCTAATCAAAATATATCAAAGTTACTTGAATCAACATGTTGACATAATGCAGGTCACTTAAAAGTTTTTTTAATACACTAATAATAAAGAAATTAATTTTACTTGTTCCTAGAGATTTGAGACCCATCCTCTAGTTCAAATCTAATCAAAATACACAAAAATGGCTTCAATCAACATTTTAACAGAATGTAGGTAACTTACAAAAATTTTGTTTACATTGACACTAAAAAGATTACTTTTAATTAATTAATTAATTAATTTTAATTTTAGTTATTCCTAAATATAGATCTTGGGATGCATCCTTTAGTTCTAGGCTAATCACAATAAACACAAATTGCTTGAACCAACATGTTAATGTATTTCTTTCATTAATATTACTGTAAATGCATTCATTAGGGTCAAATTTGTTTAATAATTTTGTTTGTTTAATTTTGCATATGAGAAGGATTGAATGGACCCATTTCGCGGTTCTCGGTTGGTGAAAAAAGAAAGGCGTGAATTAGGGTACCTACTTGACGTAGAAGGATCGAGGAAAGAGAGAGGAGACCGAGTTTTAGTCCTACCGGCACTGAGGTAGTTGGTACACTGAATAACCGAAAGGAAGAACTGTTTGTTGGCTAGCGACTCTGGACTCAACGAACACGTTCACCTCGCCAGAATTCCGAGCACTGGAGCCTGGAGCCTTTGCTCTACGCGACTCGGCTATATCCACACTAAACCGCGAATAATCTCGAGAATATGTGTGTGTATGTGTAATTGTGTCAATCATCAAAGGAAACGTTCATCTCAATCTCGGTTTATCTATACGAAACGAATATCACTCTTTATCCTAATTTCACACAAAAATGCGTATACCTACGTATGTGCCAATGGGCATTAGGATGGTTTTCGGTATTAAAAGAGAATCCTGGAAAAATAGTCCTACTTCAATTTCAGGCATGATGAATAACGTTTTTTTTTTTATTTTTTTTTTATCTTTACGGCCTTGAGAGAATCAATAAAATGAACCATCAAATGTCATGATGGTTTTTTGTTTCTTCTGAGCATGAACGTCATGAATGTTCAAGTTATTTTACAACAGTATTGTGCATAATTTTTGTTCGCTCGCGTGTATCATTTATCAATCTGAAGTTTGCACATTAAAACAGTGCGCATTTTGGTTTCAAAATATGGCTTATGTCCAACATTTTGAAAAAAAAAACGTTATTCATCATAACGCTTTTTTTTAATATATATATTTTCTCATCCTTGTGGCCTTAAAAAAAGATCCAAATGAGAATCAAATTTCATGATGGTTTTTTGTTTCTTCTGAAAATGAACGTCGTGAATGTTGAAGTTATGTCAAAACAGTACTGTGCATCATTTTTTCTCGCTCGCGCCTATAATTTATCAATTTGAAGTTTGCACATTAAAACAGTGCGCATATTGGCAGATATTGGTTTCAAAATATGGCTATTTCGAACATTTTGAAAAAAAAAAAAACGTTATTCATCATAACTTTTTTTTTTAATGTATATATACATTTATCTCTTTATGTCCTTGAAAGAAGATCCAAATGAGAATCAAATGTCATGATGGTTTTTTGTGTCTTCTGAGCATGAACGTCGTGAATTTTGAAGTTATGTTAAAACAGTACCGTGCATCATTTTTATTCACTCGCGCGTATTATTTATCAATCTGAAGTTTGCACATTAAAACAGTGCGCATAATGGTTTCAAAATATGGCTTATTTCGAACATTGGGGGGGGGGGGGGACTTTATGCATCATAACGTTTTTTTTAAATATATATATTTTTTTATCTTTATGGCCTTGAAAGAAGATCGAAATGAGAATCAAATGTCATACTGTGCATCATTTTTGTTCGTTCGCGCGTATCATTTATCAATCTGAAGTTTGCAGATTAAAACAGTGCGCATGTTGGTTTCAAAATATGGCCTATTTCCAACATTTTGGAAAAAAAAACATTCTTCATCACAACGATTTTTTTTGTTTTGTTAATATATATATATATATATATATATATATTTTTTGTTTTGTCTTGAAAGAAGACCCAAATGAAAATTGAATGTCATGAGGGTTTTTTGTTTCTTCTGAGCATGAACGTGATGAATCTTGAAGTTATGTTAAAACAGTATTATACATCATTTTTGTTCGCTCGCGGGCATCATTTATCAATCTAAAGTTTTTGCACATTAAAACAGTGCGCATATTGGTTTCAAAATATGGCTTACTACCAACATTTTTGAAAAAAATGTTATGCATCATAACGTTTTCTTTCTTTTTTAATATATATATATATATCTTTATGGCCTTGAAAGAAGATCCAAATCAAAATCAAATGTCATCATCGTTTTTTGTTTCTTCTGAGCATGAACGTCATGAATTTTGAAGTTATGTTAAAACAGTACCGTGCATCATTTTTGTTCGCTCGCGTATCATATTTTATCAATCTGAAGTTTGCACATTAAAACAGTGCGCATATTGGTTTCAAAATATGGCTTATTTCCAACATTTTGGAGAAAAAAAACGTTATTCATCATAACGTTTTTTTTTTCAAATATATATATTTTTTATCTTTATGGTCTTGAAAGAAGATCCAAATGAGAATCAAATGTCATGATGGTTTTTTGTATCTTCTGAGCATGAATGTCATGAATTCTGAAATTATGTTGAAACAGTACCGTGCAACAGCCAACAGCCATACCACGCTGAAAAAACCAGTTCTCGTCAGATCACTGAAGCTAAGCAGCGTTGGGCGCGGTTAGTACTTGGATGGGTGACCATTCGAGAAAACCGAGTGCTGTTGGCACATCGTGGGTGTGGTGAGCCCACACTTGTAGTTATTTCACTACAAGCTATCAACCTAGAAACACTACCCGAATCGGGTAGTGTCACGCCTACCCTGAAAGGGAAATGGCTTAATGGTATACATACATACATACATGTTGAAACAGTACCGTGCATCATTTTTGTTCGCTCGCGCGTATCATATTTTAACTATCTGAAGTTTGCACATTAAAACAGTGCGCATATTGGTTTCAAAATATAGCTTATTTCCAAAATTTTGGAGAAAAAAAACGTTATTCATCATTAAGTTTTTTTTTTTTTTTTTTTTTTTTTTTTTTTTTTTTTTTTTT
>CAKNYM010044097.1:30481-47968 GCA_932195095.1 Andricus curvator
CCAAATAAATAGTTTAATTTTGAACCAAATAGTTCAATTTCCCACTTGCCAATGATAAATTGTTTATTTAAATTTGAGATGAAAAAATTAATTTTTCATTTAAAAAAATGTTTATCCCAACATAACGTCATTTTTAAGAAACTACAAGAATTCTCAACCAAATAGTTGAATTTTCAACCAGAAAAAATTAATTTCCGATTAAAAATATCACTTTTGAACCAAAAATGAAATAGTTACATTTTCATTTAAAAAAATTTATTTTAACCAAATAAAATAATTTTCTACTGAAAAGAACAATTTATCAACATACATGAATTCTTAACCAAAGAGTCCAATTTTTAACTAAAAAAGATAAATTTTCAAATGAAAATGGAATAATTAAAGTTGCAGTTCAAAAAATTAATATTTACTCAAAAAAAATACGAATTTGGCACAAAATGGTTAAATTTTTAACAAAATAATTGAATTTTCAAAAAAAAAAAAACAAAAAAAAACGAATCATTAACGAGTTAAATTCGACGAAAAAATACGAATCTTTAAAAAATAGTTCAATCCTCAACCAAATAGATGAATTTTTATTAAAAAAGATTAATTTTCCGCGAAATAGTTGAGTTTTGAACAGAAAAATATTAATTTTTAACCAAAAATGGAATCGTTCAATTTTCAGTTTAAAAAATTAATTTAAAAAAAAAACTATTTTCCAATTAGTTGAATTAAACGAAAAAAAGCATTTTTAACGAAATAGTTAAATCCTCAACCAAAATGATAAATTTTCAAGAAACTTCGTTCTTTTCTCAAATAGAAGAATTTTTAACAAAATACGTAACTTTTCTACCAAAAAGTTGAATTTTCAACTTATAATGGAAAAATGTTCAATCAAAAATTGAAAAATTAAATTTACAGATAGAAATTTTTGATTTTTAACCAAAAGAAACGAATTTTTTAAGTGAATAGTTAAATTTCCAAATAAATAGTTTAATTTTGAACCAAATTGTTAAATTGTCATATTTTCAACTGAAAAGAAAATTTTTTAACCGAGAATAGAATGGTTGAAGTTTCAGTTCGAAGAATTAATTTTCAACCAAAAATGTTACGAATTTTCCACAAAATAGTCAAATTTTTAGACAAAGAGATAATTATTGACCAAAAATGATCAGTTTTTAACAATAGATGCATTTTCAATTAAATAATTAAATTTTCAACAACAAAAAATGAATCGTTAAATTTTCAGTTTAAGAAATTAATTGAAAAAAACTATTTTTCAACCAATTGAATTTAACAGAAAAAGATGAATTTTCAACGAAATGCTTGAATCCTCAACCAAAATGATGAATTTAAAAAAAAAGATTAATTTTCAACTCAAATAGACAAATTTTCAATAAAATACGTAAATTTTCTACCAAAGAGTTGAATTCTCAACTTATAAAGGAAAAATTTTCAATAAAGAATGGAAAAGTTAAATTTTCAGATAGAAAAATTGATTTTTAACCAAAAGAAACGAATTTCCAAAAGCATAGTTAAATTTTCAAATAAATAGTTCAATTTTTAACGAAAAAGATAAATTTTCTTTGAAATAGTTTAATTTTCAAGCCAAAATTTCAACCCGAAAATATTTTTTTAACAAGAAAGTTAATTCACGACCAAATTACGACCAAATAGACGAATTTTTAGCTAAAAAGAATTATTTTTCTAAGAAAAGGATGATTTTTACCAAGTAGATGAATTTTAAGCTAGGAAGGGTAACTTTTCAATCAGAAATTGAATTTTTAAATTCTCAATCGAAAAAAAAAATTCAACCAAAAATGAAACGAATTTTCAATAAAATAGTTTCATTTTCAACCAGAGAGTAATTCAATTTTCAACTAAGGAATTGTATTTTTGACTAAAAAAAGATAAATTTTTTTTAAAAAAGTTGCATTTTTGACAAAATATTTTTTCTTTTGAATAGTAGAATTTCTAACCAAGCCAGATGGATCTAATAATTCAGTCCAAATTCAAACGAAAAAATGAGAGAAAGGAGAAGTTTCTGGAAAACAGGATAAAAAATAAAAATTCTTCAAAAATGGGGAAATGAGTTTTAGGATGGCCTCTAATTTTTTAGTATAATCTGCCGCCTGAGTTAACTCACACATCATATCAATGTTCTCAAATGAAAAAAAATGTCTTTAGAATTTAATTAAAAGTATTCCCATACTGGTATAAAATAGTTTTAACTCATTATTTATTGTTCGATTGACGCTTATTAAAAAAAAAATTTATTTCGTATTCAAAAAAAATTCACGTAATATGTGGACGCTCCCTAAGGGGTCAGAGTTCAGGGATCAATGGTAAGATGCAAAATCTTAGAGGTCAGAGCTGAGGGTTCAAATCTCAAAGGCAAAATATGAAAGGTCAGATGTCTAGTAAAAAGTCTCAACGTTTCTCAACCTCAATGGTCATGTGTCAGAGGTTAATAGTCTATGGTCAAATGGCACACGCAAATTTTAAACTCTCAAAAATCAAGGTTCAAAGCTCAAGGTCCTCAAAAGGTCAAGAGTCAGGTGTCAGGAATCAAAGGTGAGAGGTCAAACGTCCAAGGAAAAGTACGAAACGTCAAAAGGGAAAGTGAAAGTTTAAATCCTCAAAGGTCAGATTTCAAGAGTCAGAGGTCGAGGTTCAGGGATCAGTGGTCATAGTTCAGGGGTGAATGGTGACGTGCAAAAAGAATTAAGAGCTGAGGAATTAAAACCCAAAAGCAAAATATGAGAGGTCAGATGTCTAGTTCAAAGTCTCAACGTTTCTTAATCTCAAGGGTCATGTGTCAGAGGTTAAAAGTCAAAGGTCAAATGTCACAAGAAAAGTTTGAACTCTTCGAAATCAAGGCTTGAAGCTCAAGGTCCTCAAAAGGTCAAGAGTCAGGTGTCAGAGTCAAATGTGGGAGGTTAAATGTCCGAGGAAAAGGACCAAATCTCAAAAAGGAAAGTGAAAGTTTCAATCTTCAAAGGTTAGATGTCAAGAGTCAGAGGTTGAAGTTCAGGGATCAGTGTTCATAGTTCAGGGGTAAATGGTGACTTGCAAAAAGAGGTCAGAGCTGAGGAATTAAATCCGAAAAGCAAACTATGAGAGGTCAGAGGTCTAGTTAAATGTCTCAACATTTCTCAACCTCAAGGGTCATGTGTCAGAGGTTAAAAGTCAATGGTCAAATGCCACAAGAAAAGTTTGAACTCCCAAAAATCAAGGTTGAAAGCTCAAGGTCCTCAAAAGGTCAAGAGTCAGGTGTCAGGAGTCAAAGGTGAGAGATAAAACGTCCAAGGAAAGTACGAAATGTCAAAAGGGGAAGTGAAAGTTTTAATCCTCAAAGGTCAGATGTCAAGAGTCAGAGTTCGGAGTTCAGCGATCAGTGATCATAGTTCAGGGGTAAATGGTGACTTGCAAAAAGAGTTAAGAGCTGAGGAATTAAATCCCAAAAGCAAAATATGAGAGGTCAGATGTCTAGTTGAAAGTCTCAACGTTTCTTAACCTCAAGGGTCATGTGTCAGAGGTTAAAAGTCAAAGGTCAAATGTCACAATGAAAGTTCAAAATCTAAAAAATCAAGGTTAAAAGCTCCACGGTCAAGGGTCAGGTGTCAGGAGTAATATATCCTACACATTTTCCAATCTGCCTGGGTCAAAAAACCGGAAAAGCCCGAGGGCGCCTATCCCAGAAACGGCTCATAAACTAGAAGAAGGTCGTCGATCCTGAGGGCCATGATCGAGGGATCGACAAATGAAGATCAACTGCCATCCCTAAATCATTCCTGGTAGGCCGGTGCGTGTTTCCGTGATACGTCAAAAAGCAAAGAAGACAAATCGGATTCATGAAGTATGAGGCTGCGATAAACCATAATCTGCTACCCCTTTCTTCCTTTTCTCTCACTCTATCAGTCTCTCTTTGTCTTCTGAGAGCTGTAATAGAGCCGCATTAGCATAAGTGTGCCCAGTGCGTGTGCATCAACCCTAACTATCTTTACGATATGTTGCGGGGGGGGGGGGGGGGGGAAAAAACGAAAAATACAGGTACTTTTTGCATGAGTAAGAGAGAGAGGAAATCATGAGAGGGGAAGGTGAGAGTCGCGTCGAATTAGAGAAAATTACAGAACACCTCGTAAATACATCGTCGACTAAGTGGTTGATTGGAGATCGTAGAGCCGGACTACCGCTAAATTATATCCCAACGCGGGACTTATCTCCGGCATCGCGATCGCTCTTGTAAATTAAGGTACCGACGATCTCGTTGTCTCCTGCTCGAGATGTCGATCCGGAAGTTGGATCATGTACCATTTGAGAATAAGCCTTTGGGAGTGTCCACATTAGGGTGGTCCAAATTTTTTTTCTGGAATTTTCATGCATATCGAACGGGAATTTGTTCGAATCCACAAAAAAAGAAATCCATTTTTTTTTTTAATTTTTTCTGAAAAAAGATTTTCTTCTTTCGCTCCGCTGGGAATCGAACCTGAGAACTTCCGATTTCCGGTCGGGTGCTTTCCCATTGAGCTCCTAGAGAGATCGAGAGAAGGAACTTTTTTCGGAAAATACACGCATTATTTTGCTAGATTGTACAAGTTCAATTTTTCAAGGAATCTGTATTATCATCGGAGAATAACAGAAATTTTTAACGTCTTTTCAGACTAGATGGAGGTATGAATTAATAATTATTTTTAATTAATTTTTTTCTGAAAAAAGGTCTTCTCCTTTCGCTTCGCTGGGAATCGAACCTGAGAACTTCCGATCGCCGGTCGGGTGCTTTCCTATTGAACTCCTAGAGAGATCGAGAGAAGCACCTTTTTTCAGAAAATACACGCATTATTTTGTTAGATAATACAAGTTCAAATTTTCAAGGAATCTGTATTATCATCGGAGAATAACAGAAATTTGTAACGTCTTTTCAGACTAGATGGAGGTATGAATTAAACATTATTTGTAATTAATTTTTTTCTGAAAAAAGGTCTTCTCCTTTCGCTCCGCTGGGAATCGAACCTGAGAACTTCCGATTTCCGGTCGGGTGCTTTCCCACTGAGCTACTAGAGAGATCGAGAAAAGAAACTTTTTTCAGAAAATACAAGCATTATTTTGCCAGGTGGTGAATCAAATTTTTCAAGGAATCTGTATTATCATCGGAGAATAACAGAAATTTGTAACGTCTTTTCAGACTAGATGGAGATATGAATCAAAAATTATTTTCAATTAATTTTTTTCTGAAAAAAGGTCTTCTCCTTCCGCTCCGCTTTTAATTTAAAATAATTTTTCATCCATATCTCCATCAAGTCTGAAAAGACGTTAAAAATTTCTGTTATTTTCAGATGATAATACAGATTCCTTGAAAAATTTGATTTACCAACTGGAAAAATAATGCGTGTATTTTCTGAAAAAAGTTTTTTCTCTCGATCTCTCTAGTAGTTTAATGGGAAAGCACCCGACCGGCAATCGGAAGTTCTCAGGTTCGATTCCCAGCCGAGCGTAAGGAGAAGATCTTTTTTCAGAAAGAAATTATTTAAAAATAATTTTTAATTCATATCTCCATCTAGTCTGAAAAGACGTTAAAAATTTCTGTTATATCAAATAAAACAAGTGAAAAAATGCGTTTTGCGAGTTTTTGGCGCTAATTATGGTTTTTCTGGGGTTTTTTAAAATGCAAATTGTTTCTAATACCTGAAATACTACTGTTCACTGATAATTAGATGTTCTAATAAATTGTTTAAACAATTTATCATTGTTTTTAGCAATTTTCTCTTAGAATAGAGATAGAAAGTCGCGGTTTTTTCAAAAATTGTTTACTTTTTGTCCAATTTCCAACTAGAGTGAGGTAATTCTTAATTAATGATAACAAACATAATTGTTTTAACAATTTATTATTATTGTCAATAATATTCTTCTAGAATAATTCTAGGAAATTACAGTTTTTTTTTTAAATTTTTCAATTGTTGTCCAATGTTCAAATGAACGTTTTTAAATAATTAATTAATGTTGAAAAAATTAATTGTCTGAACAACTTATTATTATTATTAATATTTAATTTGAATAACGCTAGAAAATTGCAGTTATTTCTAAAATTTTCCACTCTTTGTCCAATTACCAATTAGCGGGAGGTAAATAATTAATTAAACTAATTAAAGATGAAAAAATAAATTTGTTGAACAATATATTATTATTTTTAATCATATTCAATTGGAATAATGCTAGAAAGTTGCGTTTATTTCTGAAATTTTCAACTATTTGTCAACTTTTCTCATTAAGTAAGTTGATAATTAATTGAATTCAGCAAAAATAATTATCTAAACAAATTATTATTGTTTATAACTATCTTATTCTTTATTAATGCTAGATAGTTGGGTTTCTTCTAAGATTTTTGACTTTTTACCCACTTTTTACTTAGTAAAGTAATAAATAATGCAAGTTAACAAACATAGTTGTTTAAACAATTAATAATTGTTCATAACTATCTTCTCTTAGATAAGTGCTGAAAAGTTGCGGTTTTTTCTGAACTCTTAAACTTTTTGTCCACTTTTCACTTAGTGAGGTAATAATTAATGCAAGTTAACAAACATGCTTATTTGAACAATTAATTATTGTTTATAGTTTATAGTTTATCGTAAAGTGTAGAAGAAAAATTTGTAATTAAAGATATTTTGATATCAGCCCCTCCCCCTCCAGGAAAATATATTCAAAAAAAAAGAAAGAGATTGTTTAAAATATGCTTCTCTCTAATGTTTATTCATTATTTGTTTATAACTCAGAAGACAAAGCCAATTTTAACATTTCAGGAGAGAGTTATCGATAATAAACACTTGCTTAAACAATTAATTTGTCTCAACTCAAATAATTATTAAGTCACTTCAAGTGAAAAATAGACAAATGGTTGATAATTTCAGTTAAAACAGCAACTTTCTACCATCAAGCAAAGATAATATCATTAAAAACAATGATAAATTGTTTAAACAATTAGTTTTGTCAACTTGAATAAATTATGACTTTACTATAATTGAAAAATGAAAAAAATTTGAAACATTAAAAAAAACCGCAACTATTTAGTAATAATGTAGAAAAAGATTTAAACAATTAATTTTTCTCAACTCAAATAATTATTAAGTCACTCCAAGTGAAAAATAGACAAATGGTTAATCATTTCAGTTCAAACAGCAACTTTCTACCATTAGGCAAAGATAATATTATTAAATACAATGATAAAGTTTTTAAAGAATTAGTTTTGTTAACTTGAATAAATTATGACTTCACTCTAATTAAAAAATGGAAAAAAATTTGAAAAATTAAAAAAAAACCACAACTGTCTAGTAATAATATAGAAGAAGATTGAAATAATTATTTTTTCTCAACTTGAATAATTATAAAGTCAATTCAAGTGAAAAATAGACAAATGGTTAATCATTTCAGTGCAAACAGCAACTTTCTACCATTAGGCAAGGTAATATTATTAAATACAATGATAAAGTTTTTAAAGAATTAGTTTTGTCAACTTGAATAAATTATGACTTCACTATAATTGAAAAATGAAAAAATTTGAAAGATTAAAAAAAAAACCGCAACTATTTAGTAATAATGTAGAAAAAGATTTGAACAATTATTTTTTCTCAACTTAAATAATTATTAAGTCACTCCAAAAGAAAAATAGACAAATGGTTGATAATTTTAGTTAAAACAGCAACTTTCTACCATCAAGCAAAGATAATATTATTAGAAACAATGATAAATTGTTTAAACAATTAGTTTTGTTAACTTGAATAAATGATGAATTCACTCTAATTGAAAAATGGAAAAAAATTAAAAAAGTTCAAGGAAAACCGTAACTATCTAGTAATAATATAGAAGAAGATTTAAACAATTATTTTTTCTCAACTCAAATAATTATTAAGTCACTCAAAGTGAAAAATAGACAAATGGTTAATGATTTTAGTTAAACAGCAACTTTCTACCATTGAGCAAAGATATTATTATTAAAAACAATGATAAATTGTTTAAACAATTAGTTGTGTTAACTTGAATAAATTATGACTTCACTCTAATTGAAAAATGGACAAAAGTTTTTAAAAATTAGAAAAAAACCGCAACTATTTAATAATAATGTAGAAGAAAATAGCTATGAACAATAATAATTTGTTTAAACAATTATTATTGCTATGGTTAATTGCATATTAACTCACTCCAGTGAAAAGTGAACAAAAAGTGAGAATTTTCAGAAGAAACTTTGGTTGAATTATTTTCTTGCAAATTCATTTTTTTCCTTTAAAGATTCATGATTTTAGTTTAAATTTCACATCTTTGGTTGAAAATTGAACTATTTTGCTTGAAAGTTTTCGTTTTCGTAGATAATCAATTCTCTTCGCTGAAAAAATAACTGTTTTATTTTTGTTTAAAATTTATATTTTAAATTAAAAATTCTTGTTTTTGGTTTAAAATTCGTCTATTTTGTTGTAAAGTAATATTTCTGGATTGAAAATTAATTATTTTTATTTCAAAATGCAACTGCTTGGCAGAAAATTAATCGATTTTGGATAAGGATTTAACATTCGAATGAAATCGTTGAATTTTTAACTTAAAAGAATACATTTTCAACCAAAAATGGAATCGCAGAATTTTCAGTTTGAAAAACCAATTTTCAAACAAAGAAATAGAATTTTTAACTAACAAGATCAGTTTTCCACCCAAATAGATGAATTTTCTATCAAATAGTTGAATTTTTAATTTATAAATCTAAAATTTTCAACCAAGAATGAAAATATTCAGAAAAAGTTAATTTTCTACGAAAAGTTTAATTTTTAAATAAATAATTTAATTTTTAACCAAATGGTTGATTTTTCGATCACAAAAGATGAATTATTATTTAAGCATATATAAAATTCTTGAATCCTGAACTAAAAGAGATTAATTTTCATAAAAAAAGTGATGCATTTTTAACTGAACTTATGAATCTTCGAGAAAAAATGAATTTTCAACCAAAATTTTTTTACAAAAAGTTGAATTTACAACCAAAAGGATGATTTTTCACTCAAAAATATTAATTTACTTCCAAAAAAAAAAAAAATCCATGAATTTTTAACTAAAAAAGTTACGTTTTTAACCAAATTGTAACCATAAATATAAATTTCCAAATAAAAAATTAATTTTGTACAAAAAAGATAAGTTTCAGACAAATAGTTTAATTTCCTTTAAAACTGTTAAATATTTAACCGAAAAATATGAATTTTTAACCAAATGGTTCCAACCATATTGTTGAATTTTCATCCCAAAAATATGAATTTTTAACCAAATAGTTGCATTTTTAAATAAAATATTATAATTTTCACTGAAAAATATATTATTTGAACTAAAAAAGCAGTGTAATTCAACCAAAGAGATTAATTTAAATTAACATGACGACTCTTCAACAAAAAATTGAATTTTCAACAACCAACTGAATAAAAATAATTTGATGTTGATTGTTTTTTCTCTACTGGTCTAAAATCAATATTTTGAATACTGATTTTTATTGCGAAATGGTGAAAAAATTGCTCTCAACCTCCGCTGGGATCCGAACCCAGGTCCTCTAGATTGCCGGTCTGGTGCTCTTACCCACTAAGCTACGGAGAGACGAGATAAATTTTACACAATCCCTACAAGTTAAATTCCGGCGTCATTCCTATACTTGTAACATTCATTTTCCAACATTCTACTGGTCTAAAAACAATATTTTGGATACGATATCTTTTGAAAAAACAGCAAAGATGTCATCTAACTGATTTTTATTTCAAAATTTTGAAAAAATTTCTGATTTCTTTAATTTTCAAAAAAAAAAAAATTATTTCAAAATAATTTTTCTTTCATAGCTCCACCTAGTCTGAAAAGACGTTCAATATTTTTTGTTATTCTCTAAAGATAATGCAGATTTCTTGAAAAATTTGATTTGTACCATCTAGTAAAATAATGCGTGTATTTCTGCAAAAAGTTTCTTCTCTCGATCTCTCTAGTAGCTTAATGAGGAAGCGCATGACCGGAAACCAGTATTTCGGTGGTTCGATTCCCAGCGGAGCAATAAGAGAAGATCTTTTTTCAGAAAAAAATTATTTAAAAATAATTTTTCTTTCATAGCTCCATCTAGTCTGAAAAGACGTTAAATATTTTGTTTTATTCTCTAATGATAATGCAAATTCCTTGAAAAATTTGATTTGTATCATCTAGTAAAATAATGCGTGTTTTTCTGAAAAAAGATTCTTCTCTCGATCTCTCTAGTAGCTCAATGGGAAAGCACCTAACCAGAAATCAGTAGTTCTGTGGTTCGTTTTCCAGCGGAATGAAAGGAGAAGATCTTTTTTCAGAAAAAAATAATTTTTCTTGCATAGCTCCATATAGTCTGAACAGACGTTGAATATTTTCTGTTATTCTCTAATGATATTGCAGATTCCTGGAAAAATTTGATTTGTACCATCTAGCAAAATAATGCGTGTATTTCTGAAAAAAGTTTCTTTTCTCGATCTCTCTAGTAGCTCAATGGGAAAGCACCTGACCAGAAATCAATAGTTCTGTGGTTCGATTCCCAGCAGAACGAAAGGCGAAGATCTTTATCCAGAAAAAAATTATTTAAAAATAATTTTTTATTCATAGCTCCATCTAGTCTGAAAAGACGTTCAATATTTTTTGTTATTCTCTTATGATAATGCAGATTACTTGAAAAATTTGATTTGTACCATCTAGCAAAATAATGCGTGCGTGTCTGAAAAAAGTTTCTTCTCTCGATATCTCTAGTAGCTCAATGGGAAAGCACCTGACCAGAAATCAGTAGTTCTGTTGTTCAATTCCCAGCGGAGCGAAAAGAGAAGACCTTTTTCAGAAAAAAAATTATTTAAAAATAATTTTTCTCTAATTTTCTTTCAGTTGTCATTGTTCTTATTAAATCTGGTTGCTAACAACCGACTTATCGATCGAAGATCGTTAAAGGTGGGTTGTTACGAATCCGTTTGTGAAACACGAATCGCGAGAGGCGGGAAAGGAATTGTCTCCTTTCTTCTCCCTCTTCCTGTCTCCTGAGCCCTTTCTCTCTTTGGGGTACACAAGCGGCACGGTGAGAGATTTAGAATAGTATAATGCCTATTGGCGTTCGGTTGGAACGATATCTCAGTGGTGCAGACATAAATCCCGGCACCACGTACACTTGCACGCCCCCACAGCCCGCCCCCCATTAACTTTTTAATCTCTCCCGGGCCCCGGGTCCCGCCAGCGAGAAAACGAGAAGGGAAGAGGACTGCAACGAAAGAGTGAAAACAACAAGTGAGGGAGATAAAAGTGCATTTTTAGGTCCACCGATGGAGAGCATCTAGTTAGCAAAGTTTGAACGAACGTCGATGCCCTCAGAGATACCCCTCTTATCGCGTCCTCAAAAGATTGAAGGCATCGAGAAGGCTTCGAGGCTTTAAGTTCAAACTTTCAGTGTACCAACTCTTAGAGCTAGGCCGGAAATCCTCTCACCACTCTATTTTCACCTCGACTTTGACACCTGACCTTTGACCTTGATCTGTTTCCCCTTGACCTCTGACCCCTGATATTTGGCCTCTGGAATTTGATCCCTCAGCTTCGACCTCTTATATTTGGCATGTTACTTTCTATTTAACCCCTGACCTCTTACTAATAGACCCTCACATTTGACATATGAAACCTCTGACGTTTGACCTCTCACCTTTGACACTGATCCATTGGCCTCGACCTCTGATACCTCATCGTTGGCCTCTGGAATTCGATCCCTCACTTTTGAGTTCCTACTTATGATATCTTACCTTTGACTCCTTAACACTGAGACCTGACCTTCAGCGCTTGAGCTTTCCCCCTTGACTTATGACATTTCATACTTTGCCTCTGACATTTGACCTCTCACCTTTGACCTATGACCCATGACTCTTGACACCCGACCTTTGACGATTGAGCCTTTGTCCTGGACTTCTGATATTTCATACTTCGTTTCTGTCCTTTGAACCATCACCTTTGACGTTGAGCCTTTTCCCTTGACCTCTGACCCCTTTCATTCAGACTCTGGCATTTGATCCCTTACCTTTGAACTCTTAACCTAGATATGTCACCCTTGACTCATGAACATTGCCACCTGGCCTCTGATCCCTCATACATAGCCTTCGAGATTTGATAGTTCATTTTTGACCTTTGGCCTCTGACCCCTTACCAATATTCCCTCACATTTGACCTGTGACTCTTGACACCTGACCGTTAACTTTCATCCTTACCCTTGATCTCTGACAATTCAAACTTTGCCTCTGTCGTTTGATCCATCCCCTTTGACTTCATACCTTCGATTTCTCACGTTTGACTTTTCAACTTTGACACCTGACCCTTGACGTTAAGACTTTCTCCTTAAATTTCGACCTTTAATATTTGACCTTCGATAGTTAGTCCCTCAACTTTGACCTCCAACCAGAAGCGACTCTTAAAAAAAATTAAAAAACTAATTAATCTTAGAAATACTATTAGGATCCCTTAAATATTATGAAATTTCATAAAATCTGACATTATCTGGGATCCTGGAAAATTTATTGAAATACCTTACTATCTTTCAAAATCCATCCAAATCATTCAAATTGTCAAAAATCTTGTAAAATCCGCGCAACTTCTTAAGAATCTCTTTAAATCTTTTAAAATATCCTAAACCCTTATAGGTTTTATAAAATCTTTTCAAATATTCCAAAATTCTTTCAAACATCATAAATTTCTTTCGACTTCCTTAAAATCCTTGAAAACTCCTTGAACTTTCTTAATTTTTTGACAGTTCTTTGGAATTTTTCAAATACTTCGAAATATTTCCAATCTTTGGAAATAGCTTAAAATATTTGAAAATCTCTTAAAATCATTAAAATCCTTTAATTGTTGTAAATAAATTCTTGGAAATCCATTAAAATATTATAAAATCTCGAGAAATTACATGAAATCTGAGGATATTCCTTGGAAATCCTATGAAATGTTTGAAGTCCTATAAAATCCTTTGATATCCTGGAAAATTCATTAAAATATATTGAAGGCTTTTAAAATAGCTTAAAATCATTGAAATCCAAAAAAATTCGATAAAAGTTGAAATTTTTCTAATACCTCAAAACCTCATAGGTCCCATGAGATCCTTCCAAATATTCAGAAATCCTACAAAATTTCTGAAAACCCATAGAAAAATTTTTAAATACTCAAAAATTATTCAAACTCTGAAATTCCTTCAAATTTTAGAATTCAATTAAAATTATTTCGGAATATTTTTAAAAATACTTAAAGCTTTAACATTTTTTTAAATCTCTTCAAATTCTTTCCAAAACCTCTGACCTCTAACATTTAGCATCTAACCTTTGACCCCTGACCTTTACCAATGATACCTCACATTTGACCTATAAACCTTGATACCTGACCTTAGGCGGTTGACACTTCCTCTTGACCTCTGATTCATGAGGCTCACCTTTGACTTCTTACCTTTGACACCTGACCATTGAACCATGACCTGAGACCTCTCATATTCGGCTATTGAGAGTTTATCTGTCAGCTTTGACCCCTAACATTTGGCATCAAACCTATGATCACTCACCACTGATTCCTAATCATGGACCTCTCACTCTTAACACCTGACCTTCGACAGTTGAGCTTTTGACCTTGACTTTTGACATCTTACCTTTGACACCCGACCATTGAACCTTGAACTCAGACCTCTCATATTCGGCCTTCGAGGGTCAGGTTTTCAGCTTTGACCTCATTTGGCATCAAACCCATGATGACTTGCCACTAATTCCTAACCTTGGACCTACGATAGTTGCGCCTTTTACCTCAACTTTTGACATTTCATACTTTTTCTTGAACATTTCACCTCGCATTTTTGATTCTTGATACCTGACCCTTGACCATCAAGCCTTTACTTTGATTCTTGATATTTAAGCTTCTCTTTTGAGATTCGACCTTTGAGTTTTCACCTTTGACACCTGACCCTTGACGTTTGAATACATTGAGCCTTTCACCTAGACCTCTGATCTCTCATATTTGGCCATAGAGATTTGATCCCTCAACTCTGACCTGTAACATTTTTTATCTAACAATTGACCCCTGACCCATGACCCCTCACCTATGACCACTAACCTATGATCACTTACCACTGATCCCTAAGCTTCGACCTCTGACTCTTGACACCTGAGCATTGAGGGCTGAACCCTTAACATTGAATGTTAACATTTCTTCTTTTCCTCAACAATTTGACCTCCCAAATTTGACTCTTGACACCTGACCTCAGACTGTTGAGCCTTTTACCTTGATTTTTGACATTTCACACATTTCCTCAGTCATTCGACCTTTCACTTCTTATCTTTGTCACCTGAACCTCGACGTTTCGAAACGATGAGCCTCTAACCTCGCATATTTGGCCTTCGAGATTTGTACCCTCAGCTCTGACCTCTAACATTTTGCATCTTACTATTGAAAACTGGCCTATGATCCCTTACCACTGAACCCTTGCCTTCGATATCTGACTCTGGACACCTGACTTTCGAGGGTTGAGCTTTTCGACGGATTGGAAGACAAAGTTTGAATTAAAAACTAGAGTTCTCAAGGTCTTGGGACTTGATTATACGAGGATAATGGCCTGGAATCCTGAATGGAGGAAGAATCTTGGTGTGCAAAGATGGTGCACTAGACTCGTTTTTCGTAGCTCTCAAAGTGCAAATAGGTCGATCGATTTCCTTTTGGCGCATCGAGTTTGGGTTCGATACCCGTAATTAGGCGCATTATTGGCATATTATTATTGTTAATTTGAGTGACGGAAAGGATGGAATCTCGTTAAGAGAGGCGGAATCGATCGACGGCGCGGCGGGTTCCACGTTCTACCCCAACCCCATCGACGATGCACATACAAGAAAGCCCCTCTCGATCCCTGACATCAATCTCGCGCAAGAATTAATCTTGCGTCTCGCTTTTCATATTTGGCAATAATTACAGGGCTTCGATCGGCCTCGAGATCCGTGATCCATCCATCGAGCTCGTATGTAGACGCGTGCATCCGCACACCAATAAACCACGTATCAGCATCCGAGGGCCTTATTGTGGACCCTCCGTACATCGCGGAGGCGAAGCATTTTTAATACGGTTTCGCACGAATCTAATATTTCCCATATAAATTATCGGCAATTAAAAGAGGGAAAAAAATTAGTGGATCATCCGCTAGGGATTGAGGCTTAGGGTTTGTGAGGCCCATATAGCAGGAGGTGGGACACTCGGCTATATGAAGAGCAGACGGTTATAGTGCATCCTAAACCTAATTTAGTCGATATAGTTCTTGTGTCGATGAACTGCCAATACCCTTCTGTTCGTGAGAAATTTTTTTAGCCAAAAATAATAGATTTCAGTTTAATGTCTTGAAAGGAACTTTATTGCCGTAAGGCTGGGCTAAGCGGGACATTTTTTGTAGGTTCTCAATACACTATCGGCAGGGTGGCGCAGCCAGCATGGATGCCATGGAGAACTCCAGACATGTAAATTTCCAACGATGTTAATTCCATACATGGAAAACTGGACGAAAAGATAAAAAAAATTCTACTTTTGCTTCAACAATATATCTCTTATCTGGGTTCTGCACTGTTCGTTTTCGATTTCTGTTTTCGGCAATGGTATAGGCCTTTCACTAAGTACGTGACCTTTGCTGAAGAAATTAAAGTACTAAGTATGCATGGATCGTTACCATGGACTTGTAAAATTTTGTTGTTTAAGTTCTGAATTTATTGTTCTTGAGTTATCGCTCAATAGGGGGCCCACGTCGAGCCCGTCAGTCTGAACACGGGATTTTCCCCTATGGTTAATTTATGAAAATGTAATGTTCAAGATGGTAAAAATGACATACTTCAGACCAAAAGAATTCATTTGTTGGATTCTTCATTTCAATTCATCGACGTTTCGAAAAAACATAGTCTTCCTCATCAGCATAAAGTTGTTGAAAAGAGAAGTTTATAAACATCATCATCAAGTATAAAACAGTTCCATATTCTCTTTTTCCCATTTTTCTTTAGGTTATCTTTGTTAAAATTTTCAACTTCATGTTGATTCTTGAAAATTAAATAGTACGTTCCAAAATTGTAATTACCAATAATAATTTTGTAAAAAACATTGTGTAAAGATCGGAGACAAAACTGTTGTTTTGCGCTATTCTTCAAACGAGAAAAACAGAAACATTAACAAAGACAGAAATAGTAATGCCGTATCATCAATTTGTATAAAAAGGTACTAACATTTGTGAATAATTCTAATAACCAAAATTAAACAGAAGAATTAGAAATTATAAACAATCAATAAAAATTGAAATCTTTACGTAATATATTTCCACCTAAATGGTAGTATCATTTAATAATTTTGCATTATCTTAACATATGATTCCTTGTTAAGAACAATATTAATACTAATTTTATCTGCATCGGTAATTGATAATTGTTTATTTGAAGTGATAAATGTTTGTGTTTTTCTAAAATATTTTGTGCTAAGACTCTATCAACATGAGTAATTTTATTATTCTGTAAAAATTGATGTGATGTATTAATCATTCTATGTCATAACAAATCACGATCTTGAGTATTCCTAATTAAACAAATATTTGAGTATATCTTTAACAATATCTAAAATTATTTTTCGTTTGTTTGTTAAAAAAGATGAACTAAATTTGTTTCCTAACCTTGAAAAATCATTAACTTTATCAGGAATAACAACATTACTCAAATTTGTAAACCAAGGATCTTTACAATCAGAATTAATTGTATCTTTATGTTTGTTTATATTTATAGGTACATAAACCTCACTATTAATTATTAAATTTTGAAGTTTTTCCTCTAGTCTTTGTTTATCTTCTAAATTTCTTACTGTGCTATTCAGTTGATTTTCTAAAATTTTAGTATATATATTGTTAGGTAATGAATTTCGTTAATTTATTTTAACATTATTAAAATTTTGTTTTTAATATTCTGAATGAATATTTAAGTCTTTGATTTCATCAATAAGTAAACGACATTCCAAAGAATCTGCCATGAAATTAACATGGTTTTTGACACTGAGACTAAAAAATGGTCAATTTCTAACATTCTTAGTAGCATTAGTAATATTCTTTGGTACTAAATTATGAATGCTGCGATTAACAAGAAATGATTTTCTAGTTTTAACATTATTGATCTTCTTGTTCAAATTGAAGAACATTTTTACATCTGTGAAAGAATTTGGAAAATTGTTTTTGATTTCGTTGAGATACATTTTGTTAAAGAAAATTTGTATACAATGAATGAACTTAGTTATAATTAGTTTAAATACTAAGACCTTATGAATAACATGAATAAACTTCTAAATTTGACTATAAAATATAACAATGATGTCAAAACGTTATAATAGTTAGATTAGAAAAGATTTTGGAAAGCGATGTTATTTGTATGAGTGATATAATTTATAAAAATATAATGTTCAAGATGGTAAAAATGACATACTTGAGAC
>CAKNYM010044098.1:0-33556 GCA_932195095.1 Andricus curvator
TAACTGAAAATTAATATTCTTGATTGAAAATTGATCTTTTTTAGTTGAAAATTCAACTATTTTGGTTCATTTTCATCTTTTTGGTTAAAAATTGAACTATTTTCTTAGAAAATTTAACTATTTGGTTAAGAATTAAACTGTTTACTTTTGGTTGAGAAATAATTTTTTTAAATGAAAATGTATCTATTCCGTTTTTGGTTGAAAATTGATATTTTGAATTGAAAATTGATCTTTTCTAGTTGAAAATTCATGTATTTTGTTGAAAATTCGTCGACAAAAATTGATCTATTTGGTTAAGAATTGAACTATTTATTTAAAAATTTAACTATTTAGTTGAAAATCACTTTTTTTGTTAACAAATAATATCTTGGGATTGGAAATTCAACCGTTTTGTAGATAATTCGAAAAGGGGATAATTCCCGAAAGGGAAATGGCTTAATAGCATAATAATAATTATTATAATTACTTTTCTAACTTACCATATATCGTTTCTGTGGAAATATTCCAGCTGGGGTGCCAAAAAGTTGTATCACGTTCTTTCGAAAATGTTTTCCTGGACCCATATTTTTCTCTACTTCCTAATTGGTTTGCAATCAGACATTGTCCTCTAGATTCACTTGTGTAAATCCAGACGCTTCGATCTTGAGAATTTTCCCTTTTCTCTTTTTCTTTGATAAAATGAGGCTGGAAGGATGTTATTTTCGATATCGATGGATTCAAGAAATCCAGAGGAAGAGCTCTATTTTTTATTCCTTGACGTTCCTGGATTTTCTTATGAATGGCTTTGAAAATTGGTGACCGATTCCAAGCTTTCCTTATTACTTTTCCTTTTTTTCCTTTTTTACTCAGCATTTTGGAAAATTTATTTTCTTCATCTCGATCTAGTTTAAATTTGGAGAAAAAATATATATTACGAGCGGGATCAATATTCGAATTTTAATTATAAACAAAAATTTTGATGTAACACTGAATTCTTTTTCAATATTTTTTTTAGTCATACAAATATTGAAGTTAGTTAATGAAAGTACTAATTGAAATTCACCAATTTAAAACTTTTTTTCAATACCATAAAGGATATAAAATAATAATAATACAATATAAAAAATTTCAAATAACTATTCATTTGTTAAAAGTTTTTGAACACTTGAATTCGAGCTGAAATTAAATTCTAAATATTGAGAACAGGAAAATAAGTATAATCAGTTTGTTTTTAAATTTATGTAAATATAATATTTATAAGATTCTTGAGAAAATTCCTCCCCTAGGGACTGTAACACCTTGTAGTTGGTGTAACAAGTAAGCCCCATGAAGTTTAACATGTATTTCCCATAAGAAAAAAAGACGTTTTTGTAAATCTTATTCAGAATCTTCAATATTATCTCAATCGAGTTGAAACTCAACATTTCTCTTCACAATTAGCCATAGAATACGAATAAAATATCACTTTTCAAATATCACCCCCATAAGTCTGTTGTATAGGGTCCCAAAAAACCCCATAAGTGAAAAAATGGGTTTTGCGAGTTTTTGGCGCTAATTATGATTTTTTTGCAGTTTTTTAAAATGCGAATTGTTTCTAATACATAAAATATGACTTTATACTGAAAATTAGATATTTTAATGAATTCTTTAAACAATTTATTATTGTTTTTTAGCAATTTTCTCATAGAATGGAGTTAGAAAGACGCGGTTTTTTCACAAATTTTCCATTTGTTGTCCAATTTTCAATTAGAGGGAAGTGATAGTTCATCAATGTTAACAATAGTGATTGTTTAAACAATTTATCATAATTATTAATAATATTATATTTGAATAATGCTAGAAAGATGCGGATTTTTTTTAAATTTCTTGCTTTGTGTCCAATTTTCATCTGTAGTGAAGTAATAATAAATTCAAGTTAACAAAATAATTGTTTAAACAATTTATTATAATTAATAATAATATTATATTTGAAGAATGCTGAAAAGATGCGGTTTTTCTTTAAATTTCTGTTTTTTTGTCCACTTTTCATTCGGAGTGAAGTAATAATGAATTCAAGTTAACAAAATAATTGTTTAAACAATTTATTATCATTCTTGATAATATTCTCTTTGCTTAATCGGTAGAATGTTGCGGTTTTTTCTGAAATTTTCAACTGTTTGTTTATTTTTTATTAGGCGTGACTTGATAATTAATTAGATTTAGCAAAAATAATTGTTTGAACAATTATTTTGTTAACTTGAATTCATTATTACTTCACTCCAAATGAAAATTATACAAAAAGCCAGAAATTAAAAAAAAACCGCATCTTTCTAGCATTATTCAATTATAATATTATTAATAAGTATAACAAAATTGTTTAAACAATTATTTTGTTAACTTGAATTTATTATTACTTCACTATAGATGAAAATTGGACAAAAAGCCAGAAATTTAAAAAAAATCCGCATCTTTCTAGCATTATTCAAATATAATATTATTAATAATTATGATAAATTGTTTAAACAATCACTATTGTTAACATTGATGAACTATCACTTCCCTCTAATTGAAAATTGGACAACAAATGGAAAATTTGTGAAAAAACCGCGTCTTTCTAACTCCATTCTATGAGAAAATTGCTAAAAACAATAATAAATTGTTTAAACAATTCATGAAAATATCTAATTTTCAGTATAAAGTAATATTTTATTCTTATTCCATGGCTAATTGTGAAGAGAAATGTTGAGTTTCAACCCGATTGAGATAATATTGAGGATTCTGAATAAGATTTACAAAAGTCTTTTTTTCTTATGGGAAATACATGTTAAACTTCATGGGGCTTGCTTCAACCCTAAATATCATTTTTTTTTAAACAAAAAAAAAATGGATTTATTTTTGGGTGGATTCGAACAAATTTTGGGGGTGTCTAGATAAAAATTCAAACAAAAATTTTTCCAATGCATTTTTGGACCACCCTAATGCGTATGGATATGAATAAAAGGATCCCTATTAACGGGCTCTCCTGGGTGAGAGGAAAAGGATCCCTATAAACGGGCTCTCCTGGTATGCGTGATTACGGTATGGCAGAAGGGTGAAAGAGCCTAGCTTACACGGGCCTTCTGGATCCCTGGGTCGAGGCCCCTCCCGGACCGATTTTCAGTTTTGAAATCGGGACACGAATGACCTGCGGCCCGCATAGCGTCCAAGAAACAGCCCTCCGTTTGTTATAGTGGTCTGCAAGCGGATATTTGAACATTGAGTGTCTCACTCGATGTGACTACCCCCCTAAGCCATGGATGTAGAGTGATCGTGCTCGTGGCACTTTGGCACCTAGGGGTGACGAAGGTGTCCTAACGGCCTCTCGGGGACACCGGACGACCTCCCCGAGTAATTAGTCTTACCCCTGCATGGGGGGCTCTGCAGGGGTGGGCCTTTATTTCCCTAGCTTCTCGTGGGATCAAAATGAACACGCAAAATACCCAAAATGGAAAAGGAGGAGGAATGGAGGTGGCGGAGGGGGGAGAGGGGTTGGACCTTAACAGGTCTAACATAACCCTTTCCTCCCCATCTGTCTCTCCGACAAGCAAAATTCAGGTGACGGCTGTGCCCCCAGCTCCCTCGGGAGCTGAGGGATCGACAGTCCCTCTGAAAGAGGCTATGGTATTGAGAGAGGCCAATCAGTCCCCCAAAAAGAGAAGACGCATCAACGGTTCCCTGAAAAGGAACGTAAGGAGGCAAGCGCAGCAGGCTAGTACAGCAGCTGCGGAGGCTGTAACGTCGGCAGCTACAGGGTCGACATCCAGCACTGAAGCTCAGAAGAGAGGTAGGGGCTCAGAGGGCACCCCGCCGGAGGTGGCTAAGCCTTTGAAGAGGCACAAGGCGGCCCAGCAGCCGACGAACAGAGAATCGTCGGGAGCTGGACTGACGGTCGCTCAGAGGACCAACCCCCTGACGATGGTGGTGACCGACACCAACTACCCGGACTCGTTGCTCACTACGGAGCAGTAAGAGATCTTCAGGGAGGCTACCTGGAGGGCGCTCGAAAAAGTGTCCCCAGATCAGTGGCCAAAATTCGTGACCTCCTTCTGCAGGGGAGGGGTCTTCGTATTTGTGGCAGCCGACCTAGCGGCTAAAGCTTGGCTACTCAAAGCAGTGGTCGAGACAAAGTCATGGGAAGGTGCATCTCTTAAGATGGGCGGGGTTGAGTTGCTCCAGAAGATGGTGAGGGCTACGGCGTGGTTCTCGGGTAAACTGGAAGACCCGTCTGAGGTGCTCCGTCGGTTGGAGAAATTCAACCCCTCACTTAAGACAGCGTCCTGGCGAGTCGTCAGGCACGATAGGCCTCAGGAAGAGGACACACTAGAAGACACTAGGCATCTCCTAGTCGTGCAGATTCCTGAGTCCCAGACGAGGGCTCTTGCGGCCCTTCTATCACTTTGGACAGGTCAACTTCAGGGTTGCCGGCCAGGGACAGGAGGAGCCTGTTGAGACGCAGGAAGATCGGGAGCAGACCTAAATGACTTCTCCTGGTCTAACTATTACCCATATTAACTTGCATCACAGCAAAGGCGCCTCTGCAGTTTTGCAGAGGGGCATGGCTGCGAGGCACACAGGTATCTCGCTAAAGCAAGAACCATGGTTAGTTCGAGATACCATACGGGGATTAGGGGGGACTGGTCTTTTTTGTTACAGAGACCCCAAGGCGGACAAACCAAGGGCCTGCATACTGGCGAAGGGAGTTAACGCTGTCCCGCTGCTTGATCTATGTTCGAGAGACCTGATGGTGATAGCCATGGATCTCAAAGGAATGGGAAGGCTAGTTCTGGGATCGGCTTATTTTCCTTATGACAGAGATAACAACCCACCAGTGGAGGTACGTACACTGGTGGAATATTGCAAGGTAAGGGGTATTCCTCTTCTGCTGGGATGCAATGTTAATTCCCACCATACTTTGTGGGCAGCACGGACATCAACTCAAGAGGTAATGACCTACTGGAATACCTAATCAGCACTGATTTAGATATTCTTAATACGGGGAACACCCCGACGTTCCGTAACTCGGTCAGGGAGGAAGTCATTGACATCACTCTCTGTACCAGTAGTTTTAGGGATAATATCAAGAGGTGGAGAGTTTTAGATGAACATACTCTCTCAGATTACTCACAGATAGAGTTCGTGTTGGAATCCGTTGTACCCGCTGGCCCTAAATGGGTCAGATATCCAAGAAGAACGGACTGGGATCAGTTTTCCACGGAAATAAGATGTGCACTGTCAGAGGTTCCCAGGTCGATTCGGGACGTGGATACCCTGGATATGGCAGTCAAAACTTTCACGGAAGCCATTAAAGCTACTTTCGAAAGTAATTGTCGACCTACAAGAGTCCGAAAGGCTGGGGAGACACACTGGTGGAATAGGAAACTCGAAGAGCTTCGCAGGGAAACCAGAGAGAGGTTCAGACGTGCCAGTACTGGTAAAACGAAGGAACTATGGACGTCATTCACAACGATGATTGACGAATACAGGGGTGCAATACGTCAGGCAAAGCCAGAGAGCTGGACAAACTTTTTCACAGACATCGAGAAGGGAGCTGAGGCGGTTAGACTGGATAGGCTGCTTTCTCGAAATCCGGACGCTATTCTCGGAACTCTCGATCTGCCCCGCGGGGGGTACTCAGAGTCGGACGGGGATACCTTGGCTCACCTGATCAAGGCACATTTCCCGGGCTTTTCAAGGTTTGGAGAAAAGGGGACGACACCTCAGAGGCAAACGAAGTCGCCTGCGGCCCAACTGGGCCCGAAACGGCGGCTAGCCAACGAGATTGTCACCCCCGCCAGGGTCAGGTGGGCCCTGAAGTCTTTCAGTCCTTACAAGTCTCCTGGCCCAGATGGCATACATCCAGTCCTCTTACAGAGGGCTGGAGAGATCATCATAGGGCCGCTAGTGAGACTTGCTAGGGCTAGTCTGACGTTGGGATATGTCCCGACGGCATGAAGGGGTACGAGAGTAGTCTTTATTCCGAAAGCAGGTAGGATCGGTTATACCTCACCCAAGGATTTCCGGCCCATCAGCCTGACATCTTTCCTACTAAAAACAGTGGAAGGACTTGTGGATAGATACATCCGCGATAAGGTCTTGTCAAGTAGGCCACTTCAGAAGGAGCAACACGCCTACCGGGCTGGTCACTCGGCGGAGACGGCCCTAAGCGGAGCACTAATCCTAATTGAAGGTCAACTGAAGGAGAAAGGCCTCGCGATTGGAACCTTTATGGACATCGAAGGAGCCTTCAATAACACCTCTGGAGAGGTGATCAGGACGACCATGATTACACATGGTGTGCGTATTGCAGTCGTGGAATGGACGTGCCACATGTTGGCTAACAGGAATCTAATTACGACTAAGGGTGATGCCACTTTATGTGGAACCATTGACTCGGGATGTCCGCAGGGAGGAGTTTGATCGCCCTTGCTGTGGTGCCTATTAGTGGAATATTTGCTTCATCTACTCTCGAGTCAGGGCCTTCACGTCATAGGCTATGCGGATGATATACTGGTTATCGTGCGCGGCCAGCATCTGGATGCGCTCTTCGGAGTAATGCAGCAAGCACTGATGATAGTGGATTCATGGTGCAAGAAAACTGGATTATCGGTTAATCCGAGTAAGACAGACGCGGTTGTTTTCACCAGAAGGTACAAGTGGGGAACCACGAGTACATTGAAACTTGGAGGACAACAACTGGAAATCAAAGAACGAGTTAAATATCTAGGAGTCATTCTGGATAAGAAGCTGTTATGGAAAGAGCACTTGGGAAACAAGTGCAAGAAGCTAGTAGCGACTCTATGGCTCTGTAAGAGAGCCATATGGAAAAGCTGGGGCTTGAAACCGGAGACACTTATGTGGATCTACACAGCGATCTTGCGACCCAGGCTAACATATGCGGCGGTGGTCTGATGGAGCAGGGTCGAGCTCTTCACTGTGAAGTCTCGACTGGAAAGGATCAGGGGACTGATTCTGAGAGGCATCACTGGAGCCTCGAAGTCGACACCCACGATGGCACTGGGGGCACTAATAGGTTTAGAGCCCCTCCATCTTACCATCAAGGCCGTGACTGCGAAGGCGGCCTGGAGTCTAAATTCGGTAAATGACAGAAGGATCTCGACAGCAGTGAAGATCCCAGTCGATATTGCGAGGAGGCCGACCCTGAACATGCCCAGGGACAAAATGGTCACTCGCCACCTCTTCGACAAGAAGTATCGAGTTAGCCTATTCACGAAGGAGGAATGGGTTAACGGCGACGCCCACCTGCCCAGTGATGGGGACAACTGGTTTACAGATGGCTCCAGGAACGAGGATAATGCAGGAGCCGGCGTATATCGTAGAATGAAAGGAATGGGCTTCACAATCGAGATGGGGTCCTACGCCACAGTTCTACAATCTGAGATTATGGCCATACTCCAGTGCGCCTACAAGGCAAAAGAGTATGACAATAAAAGGAACATCCGTATCTGCTCAGACAGCAGGGCTGCTATATTGGCCTTGAATGGAACAACGACCACGTCGCTATTAGTATGGGAATGCTTCGAGGCACTAAATATGTTAGCGACGGAAAACCGAGTCACTCTGCTATGGATCCCTGGACACAGTGGTATCAAGGGCAATGAGACATCGGGTAGGCTAGCCAAGCTAGCAGCAGGCAGAAATTTTACTGGACCCAAGCCAGTTGTAGGTATTTCCAGCAGGTCAGTCACTGAAGAAATTAACAGTTGGCTGACTGAGGAACATCAGAATGAGTGGGATTTGGTCTCTGCTTGCAGACAGGCCAAAACACTCTTGGGCTCAAAGCTTAACTCTAACCGAGCAAGGGAAATACTCAAGCTCGGGAGGAACAAAATCATAGTCCTAACAGAAATGTTTATAGGACATGGGAACCTACGATATCACAGACATAAGATAGGGCTTGCAGAAAGCCCCCTCTGTCGTCTGTGCGGAAAGGATAAGACATCTACTCATATCCTTTGTCACTGCCCTGTGGTTGCGGGGAAACGTCTTCACAGGCAATTATTGCATCAGTGGATCAGAGATATCAGCCAACAGCGTGGCTGCGGTCCTCTCCCTATGGAGAGGGCTATGGGGTCATGCTTAGGCTCACAAGGGGACGCAACGGGATTACCCAAGCGTCAGGGGCTGTTACGGTCTCAACCCAAAACTAATAATAATAAAATTGAGAAAATTAAAAAAATATTTTTGAATATTTAGATGTTTATAGGACTTTACAAAATATTAGGGAAAATTCGAGTCTTTTTAGAAGATGTTTAGGAATTTTAGAAGTTTGAAAGAAATCAAGAAATATTTGATCAATTTTCGGAAATGTGTCCAAGTTTTTGAATATTTCTTTTGAAATCCTTTTAAATTTTTTAAAGCTCTTGAAAATGCCAAGGTAAAATTGATCCTCAGGATCAATTAAATACAAACTTTTAAAGAAATCCATTGAATTAAGTAGAATTGAGTAAATTTAGAAGAATTCAAGTGAATTAAAAAAAAATCTCAAGAATTTTTAAAAATTCAGGATAAATTAATACGAATTTAGGGTGAATTCCAAAAAATAATTTCAAACCTTTGAAACCCTACAAAATACCTCACTTTCCGTGAATAAATTCTTGAAAATCCACTAAAATATTATAAAATCCAATGAAATTCTATGATGACATTTTCTGAAATCCTGGAGAATGTATTAAAATATATTGAGAGTTTTAAAATCCCTTCAAATTAATTCCATTATTAAAAAATTTTTTGGAATCTTTTGAAATCTTCAACAAAATTTTGAAATCGTTTCAAATCTTTGAAATATTTTGAAATCTTTGAAAATCTAGTATTTTTATGAAATCTTTAAGAAACTTTTATGAAATCTTTGAAATCTTTGTGAAATATTTCTGAAATCTTTCGTATTCGTTTGAAATCATTGAAATATTAAAAAATTTTGTGAAATCTTTTGAAATCTTCCACAAAATTTTGAAATCGTTTCAAATCTTTGAAATGTTTTGAAATTCTAGTATTCTTTTTAAATATTTCTAAAATCTTTTATCTCTTCGAGAAATCTTTTAGAATCTTTTAAAATTTTTGTAGAATCTTTGAAATCCTTGAAATCTTTGTGAAATGTTTTGAAATCTGGTGTTCCTTTTTGAAATCTTTGAAATTCTTGAAATCTTTTTAAATCGATAAGAATTATTTGAAATATTTGTGAAATCTTTTGCATTCGTTCGATATCACTGGAATATTTGAAGTCTTTGGGGAAACTTTTTAAATTTTCTACAAAATTTTGAAATCGTTTCAAATCTTCGAAATGTTTTGAAATCTTTGAATTTCTGGTATTTTTTTGAAATCTTTAAGAAATTTTTATGAAATATTTCTAAAATCTTTTGTATTCGTTTGAAATCATTGAAATATTAAACAATTTTGTGAAATCTTATGAAATCTTCTACAAAATTTCGAAATCGTTTCCATTTTTTGAAATGTTTTGAAATCTTTGAAATTCTAGTATTCTTTTTAATTTTTTAAGAAATTTTAATGAAATCTTTGCGTAATCTTTCTGAAATTTTTTGAAATCACCTCAAATTTGTTGAAACTTTTTGAGATCATTTAAAATCTTTGAAATGGTTGTAAAACCTTTGAAATCTGGTGTTTACGCCTTTTTTAAATCTTTGAAATCCGTGAAATCTTTGTGAAATGTTGAAAATCCTTTAATTTTTTAAAAATCTTTGAAATGTTTTGAAATCTTCGAAATTCTAGTATTTGTTTCAAATCTTTTAGAAGTTTTTATGAAATCTTTGAAATATTTGTAAAATATTTATAAAATCTTTTGTATTTCTTTGAAATCATTGAAATATTAAAAAGTTTTGTGAAATCTTTTGTAATCTTCCAAAAATTTTTGAAATCGTTTCAAATCTTTGAAATGTTTTGAAATCTTTCAAATTCTATTATTCTTTATAAATCTTTCAGAAATTTTTGAAATATTTGCAAATCTTTCTAAAATCTTTTATATCTTCGAGAAATCTTTTAGAATCTTTTAAATTTTGTGCAAAATCTTAACCTTGACATCTTTGTGAAATGTTTTGAAATCTGGTGTACTACCCCTTTTTGAAATTTTTGAAATTCTTGAAATCTTTGAAATACTTGTGAAATCTTTTGTATTAATTTAAAATAATTAAAGCATTTGAAATCTTTGTGAAATCTTTTAAAAGTTTCTAAAACTATTTGAAAATTTCAAATCTTTGAAATTTTTTGAAATCTTAGAAATCTGGTTTCCTGTACTTTTGTTGAAATCTTTGAAATTGTCGAAATATTTTGAAATTCTTATGAATTTTTTGAAATATTTGTGATATCTTTCTGAAATTTTGAAATCGTTTCAAATCTTTGACATGTTTTGAAATCTTTGAAATTCTAGTATTCTTTTTAAATCTTTAAGACATTTTTATGAAATCTTTGTGAAATCTTTCTAAAATCTTGTATATCTTTGACAAATCTTTTAGAATTTTTAAAATTTTTGTAAAATCCTTAATATCTTTGAAATTTTTGTGAAATGTTTTTAAATCTTTGAAATCTGGTGTATTGAACCCTTTTTGAAATTTTTGAAATTCTTGAAACCTTTTTAAATCGATAAGAATAATTTGAATTCCTTATGAATTCTTTGAAATATTTGTGAAATCTTTCTGAAATCTTTTATATTTGTTTAAAATCACTGAAATATTTCAAACCTTTTGAAATCTTCTAAAAAATTTTGAAATGTTTTGACATTTTTGAAATCTGGTGTATTGCACCCTTTTTGAAATCTCTAAAATTCTTGTATTCTTTTGAAATCTTCTACAAAATTTTGAAATGTTTTGACATTTTTTAGATCTGGTGTACTGTACCCTTTTTGAAATCTCTAAAATTCTTGTATTCTTTTGAAATCTTTCTGAAATTTGTATGAAATCTTTGAAATAATTGTGAAATCTATGAAATATTTGTGAAATCTTTCTGAAATCTTGTGTATTAATTTAAGATAATTAAAACATTTGAAATCTTTTGAAATCTTCCAAAAAGTTTTGAAATCGTTCCAAATCTGAGAAATCTTTTTAAAGTTTTAAAATCTTTGTGAAATTGTTCTGAAACCTTTGAAATCTGGCATTTACGCCTTTTTTAAATCTTTGAAATCTTTTGTATTTGTTTGAAATCACTGGAATATTTTAAACCTTTTGAAATCTTCTAAAAATTTTTGAAATGTTTTGACATTTTTTAAATCTGGTGTACTGTACCCTTTCTTAAATCTCTGACATTCTTGTATTCTATTGAAATCTTTCTGAAATTTTTATGAAATCTTTGAAATAATTGTGAAATCTTTTGAAAGTTTTAAAATATTTGTTAAATGTTCGAAATATTTGTGAAATCTTTCTAAAGTCTTTTATATCTTCGAGAAATCTTTTAGAACGTTTCAAAATTTGTGTAAAATCTTATCCCTGAAATCTTTGAAATCTTTGTGAAATGTTTTGAAATCTGGTGTACTTTACCCTTTTTGAAATTTTGGAAATTCTTGAAATCTTTGAAATACTTGTGAAATCTTTTGTATTAATTTAAAATAATTAAAGCATTTGAAATCTTTGTGAAATCTTTTGAAATTTTCTAAAACTATTTGAAAATTTCAAATCTTGGTAATTTTTTGAAATCTTAGAAATCTGGTTTACTCTACTTTTGTTGAAATCTGTGAAATTGTCGAAATCTTTTGAAATTCTTATGAATTCTTTGAGATATTTGTGAAATCTTTCTGAAATCTTTTGTATTCATTTGAAATCGTTGAAATATTTTTAAAAAAATTGAAAGTTTTTGAAATCTTTTACAAAATTTTGAAATCTTTTCAAATCTTTGACATGTTTTGAAATCTTTGAACTTCTAGTATTCTTTTTAAGACATTTTTATGAAATGTTTGTGAAATCTTTTATATATTCGAGAAATCTTTTTAAGTTTTTGTTAAATCCTTGAAATCTTTGAAATTTTTGTGAAATGTTTTTAAATCTTTGAAATCTGGTGTATTGAACAATTTTTGAAATTTTTGAAATTCTTGAAACCTTTTTAAATCGATAAGAATTATTTGAATTCCTTATGAATTCTTTGAAATATTTGTGAAATCTTTCTGAAATCTTTTGTATTTGTTTAAAATCACTGGAATATTTGAAACCTTTTGAAATCTTCTACAAAATTTTGAAGTGTTTTGACATTTTTTAGATGTGGTGTACTGTACCCTTTTTGAAATCTCTAAAATTCTTGTATTCTTTTTAAATCTTTCTGAAATTTTTATGAAATCTTTTAAATAATTTTGAAATCCATGAAAATTTTGTGAAATCTTTTGAAATCTTCTAGAAAATTTTAAAATCGTTTCACATCTTTGAAATGTTTCGAAATCTTTTAAATTCTATTATTCTTTTTAAATCTTTCAGAAATTTTTGAAATATTTGTGAAATCTTTCTAAAATCTTTTATATCTTCGAAAAATCTTTTAGAATCTTTTAAAATTTTTGTAAAATTTTATCCTTGAAATCTTTGTGAAATATTTTGAAATCCTTATGAATTCTTTGAAATTTTTATGAAATCTTTCTGGAATCTTTTGCATTTGTTTGAAATCACTGGAATATTTGAAACCTTTTGAAATCTTCCAAAAAATTTTGAATCTTTATGAAATATTTGTGAAATATTTTCAAATTTTGGTAAAATCCTTGAAATCTTTGCAATTTTTGTGAAAACTTTTGGCATATTTTGAAATCTTTATAAAATCTTTGAAATACTTGTAAAATCTTTCCTCAATCTTTGTTCGTGAAATCTTTTGTGTTCGCTTGAAATCTTCTCAAATTTATTGAAACAATTTGAAATTGTTTAAAATCTTTTAATTTTTTGAAATCTTTTGCAATCCTTATGAATTCTTTGAAATTTTTATGAAATCTTTCTGGAATCTTTTGCATTTGTTTGAAATCACTGGAATATTTGAAATCGTTTGAAAATTTCTAAACAAATGTGAACTCGTTTAAAATCTTCGAATGTTTTGCGTACTGAACCCTTTTTGAAATCTTTGAAATTCTTGAAATCTTTTGAAATCATTATGGATTCTTTGAAATATTTGTGAAATCTTTCTGAAATCTTTTGTTTTGGTTCAAAATCATTGCAACACTTGAAATCTTTGTGAAAACTTTTGAAATCTTCTAAAACATTTGGAAATTATTTAAAATCTTTGAAATTCTTGTATTATTTTGAAATTTTCATGAAATTTTTATAAAATATTTGAGAAATCTTTCTGAAATCTTTTGTATTCATTTGAAATCATTAAAATATTTGAAATCTCTGTGAAATCTTTTGAAATCGTTTCAAATCTTTGAAATATTCTGAAATCTGGTTTCCCTTTTTAAAATCTATGTGAAATGTTCGAAATCTTCTAAAATATTTGAAATCATTAAAAATTTTTGAAATGTTTTGAAATCTTTGAAATTCTTGGATTCTTTTCAAATTTACATGAAATCTTTTGAGATCCTTATGAATTCTTTGAAATATTTTTGAAATCTTTTATATTTGTTTGGAATCACTGGAATATTTGAAACCTTTTGAAATCTTCTAACAATTTTTGAAATGTTTTGACGTTTTTAAAATCTGGTGTGCTGTACCCTTTTTTAAATCTCTGAAATGCTTTTAATTCTTTGAAATCTGGTGCACTATAATCTTTTTCAAATCTTTGAAATCCTTCAAATGTTTGAAAATCTTTGTGAAATTCTTGTAAAACCTTTCAAATCTGGTGTTTACGCCTTTTTTAAATCTTTGAAATCCGTGAAATCTTTGTGAAATGTTGAAAATCATTTAAATATTTTAAAATCTTTGAACTGTTTTGAAATCTTTAAAATTCTAGTCTTTTTTGAAATCTTTAAGAAATTTGTATGAAATCTTTGTGAAATATTTCTAAAATCTTTTGTATTCGTTTGAAATCATTGAAATATTAAAAAATTTTGTGAAATCTTTTGAAATTTTCTACAAAATTTTAAAATCGTTTCAAATCTTTGAAATGTTTTGAAATATTTGAAATTCTACTATTCTTTTGAAATCTTTAAGAAATTTTTATGAAATCCTTGAAATAAGTGTGAAATCTTTCTAAAATCTATTATATCTTCGAGAAATCTTTTAGAATCTTTTCAAATTTTTGTAAAATCTTTGAAATCCTTGAAATCTTTGAAATCTGTTGTACCCTTTTTGAAATCTTTGAAGTTCTTGAAATCTTTTTAAATCCATAAGAATTATTTGAAACATATGAGAAATCTTTCTGAAATCTTTTGTATTAATTTAAAATAATTAAAGCATTTTAAATCTTTGTAAAATCTTTTGAAATTTTCTAAAAATATTTGAAAATTTCAAATCTTTGAAGTTTTTTGAAATCTTAGAAATCTGGTTTACTGTACTCTTGTTGAAATTTTTGAAATTGTCGAAATATTTGGAAATCCTTATGAATTCTTTGAAATATTTGTGAAATCTTTTGTATTCATTTGAAATCTTTGAAATATTTTTAAAAAAATTTGAAAGCTTTTGAAATCTTCTACAAAATTTCGAAATCGTTTCAAATCTTGGACATGTTTTGAAATCTTTCAAATTCTAGTATTTTTTTTAAATCTTTAAGGAATTTTTATGAAATCTTTGTGAAATCTTTCTAAAATCTTTTATATCTTCGAGAAATCTTTTAGAATCTTTTAAAATTTTTGTAAAATCTTTGAAATCCTTGAAATCTTTGAAATTTTTGTGAAATGTCTTGAAATCTTTGAAATCTGGTGTACTGAACCCTTTTTAAAATCTTTGAAATTCTTGAAATCTTTTTAAATCGATAAGAATTATTTGAAATCCTTATGAATTCTTTGAAATATTTGTGAAATCTTTTGTATTTGTTTTAAATCACTGGAATATTTGAAACCTTTTGAAATCTTCTACAAAATTTTGAAATGTTTTGACATTTTTTAGATCTGGTGTACTGTACCCTTTTTGAAATCTCTAAAATTCTTGTATTCTTTTGAAATCTTTCTGAAATTTGTATGAAATCTTTGAAATAATTGTGAAATCTATGAAATATTTGTGAAATCTTTCTGAAATCTTGTGTATTAATTTAAGATAATTAAAACATTTGAAATCTTTTGAAATCTTCCAAAAAGTTTTGAAATCGTTCCAAATCTGAGAAATCTTTTTACAGTTTTAAAATCTTTGTGAAATTGTTCTGAAACCTTTGAAATCTGGCATTTACGCCTTTTTTAAATCTTTGAAATCTTTGTGAAATGTTGAAAAATTTTTTAAGATATTTTAAATATTTTAAAAGCTTTGAAATATTTTGTAATCTTTTCCAATTTGGTATATTCGGTATAATTTTTTAACTCGGGAATTTTAAATTTTCGGCAAGTTTTTATAATTTCGAATTTTTTGTTTTTTAGGAATTTGACAGTGTCCCAAATTTCTTTTGTGTATTATTAAAAAAAAATATTACAAATTTTCAAATAAGAAAATTTTTTAATCTAAACAATTAAAAGATTGTATTAATATTAAATAAATAATAAAATAAAAAATATTTGCACTCAAAAAAAAATTCCTGACATTTCCTAGAAAAATATTCGAAATTTAAAAACGCAATGTTAATAAATGGTTAAAAGAAAAACAACAAAAATTTCTTACCTTTTTGGACGTAAGGATCCGATAACGTTTTTGCCAATAATTTCTTGAATTCTGCAAAAAAGATAAAAAAATGTCAGTCCTTTGTTGACGAAAACTTTGAAATTTTATATTCAATATTGCTTCCTCGTTCACTTTAAAATCTACTTTTTTGACATACACTTTAGTATTTAGATATAATTCGACCTGCCGAATTAAAAAATGTAAATTAAAAAATGTAATTCGATGTAATTGATGTAATTGTTTACAATTTAGAGGTTATGTTATTGTTGAATTTTGACTCACTACGATCGGGCTCGTCCATGCTGTCTTCAGAATCCGTCATTTTTCACAAAATAAATAAAATTAGAGTAGACTATAAGCCACTCGTTTATGATTTCTTTTTATAATTATTTTACGCTAATTTATTTAGTTTGGAACTTTGTCTCTGCGATTTTTTTTGGCGCGAAAAATGGAAGACTGCGCATGCGATCTATAAAAATCGGGGTATTTTTGAATTAATTAGAAATTAACTTTGTTTTTTTTCTTCAGTTTTAACTGTTTTTAATAGGTTTTTAAAGTTATCTAATGATATGTTTACATGGGCGACTGAAGAATCCCGAAAAAAAATCCGACACTAAAATTTCCGAAAAGGAAAATATTTGAAATAGAAAATTTCCGAAATTATAAAATTGCCGAAATATAGAAATCCCGAATTGAAAAATTACCGAACAGTTTATAACAATTTATTGCCACATTGGAACTTTCAAAACAAATAAAATTCCGTACACTGTAAAATTTCAAAACAAAAATATTTTAAATAGAAAATTTCCGAAATTAAAAAATTACCGAAATATAAAAATCCCGAATTAGAAAATTCCAAAAACATTTCAAAAAAATAAAATTCCGGATACTGTGAAATTCACAAAAAAACAGTTTATAATAATTATTACCGAATTTTAAAATTCCCAAATAATAAAATTCCCAACATTGTAAAATTTCCAAAATAGAAAATATTCAGTACAGAAAATTCCCGAAATTGTAAAATTACCGAAATATAAAAATCCCGTATTGGAAAATTTCCGAAAAATGAAATTACCAAAAATGTTGAATTTTCCGAAAAGAAAATGTTCAAAATAGAAAATTCCTGAATAGTGTATAATAATTATTACCGCATTTGAACATTCAGAAAAAATAAAATTCTGGACACTGTAAAATTTCCCAAAACAAAATTTTTAATTAAAAATTCCCACAATTTTAAAATTAACAAATTATGAATATTCCTATTCGGAAAATTCCCGAATAATAAAATTCAAAAACAGTTTATAATAATTATTACCCAATTTTAAAATTCCTAAAAAATGAAATTCCCAAAACTGTATAATTTCTGAAAAAGAAAATATTCAAAATAGAAAATTCCCGAATTCGGAAATTCCCGAACAGTTTATAATAATTATTACCGCATTTGAACATTCAAAAAATAAATAAAATTCCGGACACTGTAAAATTTCAAAACAAAAATATTTTAAATAGAAAATTTCCGAAATTAAAAAATTACCGAAATATAAAAATCCCGAATTAGAAAATTCCAAAAACATTTCAAAACAATGAAATTCCGGATAATCATTATTACCGAATTTTAAAATTCGTAAGAAATTAAATTCCCAATATAGTTAAATTTCCAAAATAGAAAATATTCAATACAGAAAATTCCTGAAATATAAAAATCCCGTATTGGAAAATTTCCGAAAAATAAAATTACAAAAACTGTTAAATTTTCGAAAAAGAAAATATTCAAAATAGAAAATTCCAGGATTTGAAAATTTCTGAATAGTTAATAATAATTTTAACTGCATATCTGAATATTTAGAAAAAAATAAAATTCTGGACATTGTAAAATTTCAAAACAAAAAATTTTCAATTGAAAATTCCCGAAATTTTAAAATTACCGAATTATAAAAATGACCGAATTACGAAAATCACTAATTGGGAAATTCCCGAATAATAAAATTCACAAACAGTTTATAATAATTATTACCCAATTTTAAAATTCCCAAAAAATAAAATTTCCGAAAAAGAAAATATTCAAAATAGAAAATTCCCGAATTGGAAAATTCCTGAATAGTTTATAATAATCATTACCGCATCCGAATATTCAGAAAAAATAAAAATCTGGACACTGTAAAAAGTCCGAAAAAAAAATTGTAATTGAAAATTACCGAATTATAAAAATTACCGAATTACGAAAATCACTAATTCGAAAATTCCCGAATAATAAAATTCACAAACAGTTTAAAATAATTATTACCCAATTTTAAAATTCCCAAAAAATAAAGTTCCTAAAACTGTAAAAGTTCCGAAAAAGAAAATATTCCAAATAGAAAATTCCCGAATTGGAAAATTTCCGAACAGTTTATAATAATTATTACCGCATTTGAAGATTCAAACAAAATTCTGGTACTGTCAAATTTCCGAAAAAAAAATTTTTAATAAAAAATTCCCGAAATTATATAAAATTACCAAAATATAAAAATCCCGAATTGGAAACTTCCCGAATAATAAAACTCACGAACAGTTTATAATCATTATTACCGAATTTTAAAATTCCCAAAAAATTTTTTTCCAAAACTGTAAAATTTCCGAAAAAAAAAAATTTTTAATATTCGAAATAGAAAATTTGCGAAATATTAAAATTGCCGACATAAAAATCCCGAACATTTCCTACACTGCATCGAGAAATTTTTTTTCAATTATTGTTTTGTCAAATCCAAGCAATAAATTAAAAAACTAATACAATAAATAATAATAATAATACAATAAAAAATACTTTTTTTGATTAAAATATTTAATTATTTTAAATAATTTTTCTTCTGAAAAAAGGTCTTCTGCTTTCGCTCCGCTGGGAATCGAACCACAGAACTCCTGATTTGCGGTCCGGTGCTTTCTCATTAAGCTACTAGAGAGATCGAGAGAAGAAACATTTTTCAGAAATACACGCACTATTTTGCTAGATGGTACAAATCATCATTTTCAAGTAATCTGTATTATCATTAGAGAATAACAGAAAATATTTAACGTCTTATCAGACTAGATGGAGCTATGAAAAAAAATTATTTTAAATAATTTTTTTCTGAAAAAAGATCTTCTGCTTTCGCCTCGCTGGGAATCGAACCACAGCACTCCTGATTTCCGGTCAGGTGCTTTCCCATTAAGCTACTAGAGATTTAAGCTACTAGAGTTCTGTGGTTCGATTCCCAGTGGAGCGAAAGCAGAAGATATTTTTTCAGAAAAAAATTATTTAAAATAATTTTTCTTTCATAGCTCTACCTAGTCTGAAAAGACGTTAAATATTTGCTGTTATTCTCTAATGATAATACAGATTCCTTGAAATATTTAATTATGGTGTATATGATTTATTAAAAGACAATTTTTTAAATTTTTTACATTCGACAATTTTTTATTTCGGGAATTTTAGAGTATCAAATATTTTATAATTCGGCAATTCCCCATCGGAAATTGTATTATTCCGGAATTTTCAAATTCGTTAATATTATTAGCAGGACAACAAAATAATTTTTTTCCATTGTGAAACGGATGGATGGGTATTTATCTAATTATTATAACTCATTTAAGATTTCAGGACAGAAAAATCCAGTGCCTCATAATTTTTTTTTCAAGTCAAAAGTCAAATATAAAAAAATCAAATTTCCCGCCCTTTGAGCGCTGACAGCGCCCTCTCACGAGCAAAAACGAAAATGGCCCAAAATGGCTGAAATCCTCTGAACATGTGCGTTGAACGTGAACGAACGTGAACGCTGAACCACTGAAACTGAAACGCCTGAAACTTTGCTGAACTCTCGTGATCGCCGAAAATCACTGAAAATCGCGAAATTTGAATTCGCTGGAATCCCTGATTTTATAAAGCTTGAAAATTTTCTCCCCGGATTCCGGAGCACCGATTTTGCACATGGATTTTACCGGAGAAATAGAACAGTTGGACAGCGGAATGGGAAGCAGTGACATGAGATCTCCTGAAGTCAAAGCCCTCCTTCCTGACGATGAAGACGAATACGAAGAGGTAATTTGCGATACTTATATCACCGCAAGTGTTATTTATAACCTCCCTTTAATTCTCCCACATTCATCGTTTAGTTTCCGAATTCAGATCTTAATTCAGAATTTACTTTCAAGAAGTTCATTCGATACCTTTTTTGATTTCGGCTCAAATTTAATGGAAAAGGGCTCAATTCTGTTCGAATTGCAGAAAAAAACTAAAGACTGAACTCTTTTTTTATTATCCCTGCTATTAAGGTCTTTAAACACTTTTTTTCATTGGCTTTTCCATCTTGACGAGTTTTTAGGTTAGGTTCGATCATGACCGATAAGGAATTTTTATTTCCAGATTTTTGCGAAGAGTTCTTAAATACTCAAGAATTTATGTTGAGCAAATACTCTCGAGAATATGCATTTATTGTTTAAATAAGTATATATCACACCTAATACATATATTTTTACAAAAACATTCTAGAGTGAAATGAACATATACTTTTTTTAAATTACAGAGTTGCTTACAGGTCAGGTAATTCCAGAAAAGTCAGGGAAAACCTGACAGAGTTAGGGAATTTTCAATAAATTAAAGTTGAAATTAATTTTATTATTATGGTTGAAAATCGTAAATATTTGATGGAAAATTAATCTGTTTTGGTTGGGGATTCAAACTACTTTGTTAAAAATTCATCTTTTTTTATTGAATTCAAATATTTTTGGTAATAAAATTAAAATCCTTTTTGGTTGAAATATCACATTTTTCGTTGAGAATTCATATTTTGTTATTGAAAATTCAACTACTTAATTGGAAGTGGAATTACTTTGTAAAAAATTCATTTATTTGGTTGATGATTCATCATTTTAGTTGAAAAAAAAAACTTTTCTTTGTTCAACATTCAGTTATTTTATTGAATATTATGTTTTCTAGTTGAAAATTAATTGTTTTAATTGATTGAAAAATTTGATTCGTACATGTTTGGTTTAAAATTCCTGTATTTTATTGATAATTTGAATTTTCTGGGAGAATATTTAATCTTTTTGGTGACTAATTCATATTTTTGGTTGAAAATTCCTTTAAAAATTAAAATATTTGATTGAAAATTCATGTAATTTGTTAAAAATCCATCTATTTTGGTAGAAAATTCATCTTATTGGTTGAAAATGAGTTTTTTTCTTATTTAGAATTAATTTTCTTAGCTGAAAATGTAACTGACCCAATTTTTTATCGAAAATTGATCTTTTTTAATAGAAATTTTATCTTTTTGGGTGAAAATTACACTATTTCGTTGAAAATTTAGTTTAATTTTATTGAAAATTAATTTCTCTACTGGAAATTGATCTATTCTATTTTTAGTTGAAAATTTATCTGTTTTAGGTGAAAATTCAACTATTTGTTGAAAATCCGTCTTTTTTGGTACAGGAGTACTCTCATTAGTTTAAACTTCATATTTTTGGTGAAAAATTAATTTCTTTGGTTGAAAACTTAACTATTTTGTTGAAAATTCGTTTCTTTTTTGGCTGCAAATTTATTTTACTAACAAAAAATTTCATTTTTTCATTTTTGGTAGAAAATTTATCATTTTAGTTGAAAATCCATGTGATTGATTAAAAACTAATTTTTTTTTTAGTTGAAGATTCATCCTTTTAGTTAAAAATTCACTTTAACTATTCCAGTTTTTGTGGAAAATTTACCTTTTTGGATAGAAATGTAATCTTTTTCGTTAAAAAATTATGTGTTTTGTGGAAAATGTAACTATTCTATTTTTTTTGTTAAGAATTCATTTCTTTTGTTGAAAAATAACTATTCAGTTGAAAATTCGTTTTTTTTTTGTTGATAGAAAATTCATCTTTTGGATTGAAAATTCCACTATTTGGTCAAAAATTCATATTTTTGGTGGAAAATTCATCATTGTGATTAAAAATTAATTTCTTTGGTTGAAAATTCGTTTCTTTTTAGTTGAAGATTAGTTTTTTGAATTGAAGATTTAACTATTTCGTTTTTACTTGAAAATTTATATTTTTAGTTAAAAATTAATTATATTTGTTGAAAATTCGTTTTCTTTTTTTTTGGTCTGAAACTATATCTTTGTTTAAAACCTGTATCTTTTTTGGTTTTTAGTTTAAAAACCTTTTTTGTGTTAGAAATTTAATTATTTTGTTGAAAATCATGTTTTCTAGATGAGAATTAATTGTTTTAACTGAAAATTTAACTCGTACATGTTCGGTTAAAAATTTATCTTCTTAAGTTGAAAATTCAAATATCTGTTTTAAAATTCCTGTATTTTCTTGAAAACTCGAATTTTATGGGAGAATATTTAATCTTTTTGGTGACTAATTCATCCTTTTGGTTGAAAATTCCTTTAAAAATTCAAATATTTGGTTGAAAATTCAGGTACTTTGTTAAAAATTCATCTATTTTGGTAGAAAATGCATCTTATTGGTTGAAAATTGATCTTTTTAGTTGAAAATGCGTTTTTTCTTATTTAGAATTAATTTTTTAAACTGGAAATGTTACTGTTCTATTTTTTGTCGAAAATTGATCTTTTTTGATAGAAATTTAATCTTCTTGGTTGGAAATTATACTATTTTATTGAGAATTTAATTTAGTTTTATTGAAAATTAATTTTCTTTTTGAAAATTTAACTATTCTATTTTTAGTTGAAAATTTATCTGCTTTCTGTAAAAATTTAACTATTTGTTGAAAATTCGTTATTTTTTTGGTTGAAAATTTATTTTACTAACTGAAAATTATCCTACTTTATTTTTGGTGGAAAATTTATCTTTTTAGTTTAAAATCGATGTAATGGGTTAAAAATTATTTTTTGTTAGTTGAAAATTCACTTTAACTATTCAATTTTTTGTGGATAATTTACCTTTTCTGATAGAAATGTAATCTTTCGCATTAGAAAATTATCTGATTATTACAAAGTTTAACTATTCTATTTTTTGTTAAGAATTCGTCGCAAATATTTTGTTGAAAATTAATCTGTTTTGGTTGAGGATTTAAACTGTTTTGTTGAAAATTCATCGTTTTTGATTTAATTCAACTATTTTTTGTATAAAATTAAAATCTTTTTTCTGATTGACATATAATATATCACGTTTTTCGTTTAGAATTCATCTTTTTTGGTCGAAAATTCAACTACTTAATTGAAGTGGAACTACTTTGTGAAAAATTCATTTATTTGGTTGATGTTTCATCATTTTAGTTGAAATCCCCTTTTTTGTTCAAAATTTAATTATTTTGTTGAAAATTATGTTTTCTAAATGAAAATTAATTGTTTTAATTGAAAACTTCACTCGTACATGCTTGGTTCAAAATTTATTTTCTTAAGTTGAAGATTCAAATATATGGTTTAAAATTCCTGTTTTTTATTGAAAATTCGAATTTTGTGGGAGAATGTTTAATCTTCTTGGTGACCCATTCATCTTTTTGGTTGGAAATTTCTTTAAAAATTCAAATATTTAGTTGAAAATTCATGTACATCATTAAAAATTCATCTGTTTTGGTAGAAAATTTAAAAATTGATCTGTTTGGTTGAAAATTAGTTTTTTCTTATTGAGAATTAATTTTTTTAACTGGAAATGTAACTGTTCCATTTTTTGTCGAAAATTTATTTTGTTTGATAGAAATTTAATCTTCGTGGTTGAAAATTATACTATTTCGTTGAAAATTTACTTTAATTTTATTGAAAATTAATGTTTTTACTGAAAATTTAACTATTCTATTTTTTGTTGAAAACCCGTCTTTTTTTTGTAAGAGTACTCTCATTAGTTGAAATTTCATCTTTTTGGTTCACAATTAATTTCTTTGGTTGAACATGATGGATTTTCGATCTAAAAGGATCATTTTTCAAACAAATAGTTACATTTTCGAACAAAAAAGATAACTCAACAAAATAGTTGAATTTTAACAAAGATCAATTTTCAACCAAAAATGGAAGTTACATTTTCAGTTTAAAAAATTAATTTAAAAAAAAAAAAACAATTGTACCAGTTAAATTGAACCAAAAACGACGAATTTTTAACAAAACAGTTGAATCTACAGCCAAAAAGATAAATTTTCAAAAAAGAAGATTAATTTTCTACCAAATAATACAATTCTTTATCAAAATACATGAATTTTTAACGAAATAGTTGAATTTTTAATCAGAGAAGACAAATTTTCAACCAAATAGTTGAATTTTGAACTAAAAAATAATAATTTTCAACCGAAAATGGAATAGTAATATTTTTAATTTAAAAAATTAATTTTAAACCAAACAAAAGATTAATTTTCAAACAAGAAGATTAATTTCTACCAAAAAAGACGAATTTTTAACTACAAAAAGATCATTTTTCAAATAAAAATTAAAAAATAATTTTTTTGTCAAAAAATGAATGTTCAACCAAAGAAATGAATTTAAAACTAAAATTATGTAATATTCAATTGAAATAATAGTTACATTTTCAGTCAATTAAAGCGATGAATCTTCAACCAAACAATAATTAATTTTCAACAAGAGTTTAACTTTCAACCAAATAATTGGAATTCCAACCTAAAAGATGAATTTTCAACTAAAATATAAATATTTAACTGGAATACTTGAATTTTTGACCGAAAAGAAGAATTTTTAAACAAGAAGATTAAATTAAAAAAAAAAAAAAAATTTCTACCAAAAAATCGATTTTTTAACAAAATACGTGAATTTTCAACGAAATAGTTGAATTTTCAATTAAAAAAGACAACTTTTTATCAAAATTGTTGAATATTGAACTAGAAAAGATCAATTTTCAACTAAAAAAATTGAACAGTTAATTTTCAATACAAAAGGATCATTTTTCAAATAAATAGTTAAATTTTCGACCAAAAAAGATAACTCAACAAAATAGTTGAATTTTAACAAAGATGAATTTTCAACCTAAAATGGAATAGTTACATTTTCAGTTTAAAAAATTAATTTTCAATAAAAAAAAAACAATTCTTCCAGTTAAATTGAATAAAAAACGACGAATTTTTAACAAAACAGTTGAATCTACAGCCAAAAAGATAAATTTTCAAAAAAGAAGATTAATTTTCTACCCAAAAAGATGAATTTTCCACAAAACAGTTGAATTTTTCACCCGGAACTATGAATTTTCAACAAAAAAGTTAATTTTCTACCAAGTAGTTAATTTTTCAAATAAATAGTTCAATTTTCAACCAAATCGAATAATTTTTTCCAAAATAAATTGTATTTAAATCAAATAGTGGAATTTTCAACTAAAAAAGATAAGTTTTTAATCAAAAATGGAATAGCTAAATACTCAGTTTAAAAAATAGTTTTCAACAAAAAAACAAACGAATTTTCTACAACAAATTAGTATAACTTTGAACCAAAGAAGATGAATTTTGAACAAAAAATAGAATATTTGATAATCCGTCCAAAAAATATTTTTAAATATTTTAATACTAAATAAAAAACAGTTGAATTTAAACAAAAAATACGAAAGTTAAATGAAACTATTTTTTAAGTTCAAAAATTAATTTTTAACAACAAAAAAACAAATTTTTAAATACAATAGTTAAATTTTTGTCGAAAGAAATGAATTTTCAACTAGAAAAAAAAGGAATTTGTAACAAAATATGAAGTAGTTCAATTTTCAGTTAAAAACATAATTTTGAACCAAAAAAAAATTAGATTTGTACAAAATACTTAAATTTTCAACCAAAAATAATGAATTTTCAACCAAAAAGATGCATTTTCAAACAAGAAGATTAATTGTCTACCTAAAAGTCGAATTTTCAACAAAAAAAATAATATTTTTAACAAAGTAGTTAAATTTTCATCGAAAGAAATGAATTTGTAAATAAAAAATAAAAATAACAAAAAATGAAATAGTTCAATTTTCAGTTAAAAAAAAATATAACCAAAAAACAGGAGATTTGAACAAAAGTCTTAAATTTTCTACCAAAAATAATGAATTTTCAACGAAAAAGGTGAATTTTCAACTAAAAAGGAAAACATTTTCAACCAAAAATGGAATAGTTAAATTTTCTGATAAAAAAAATTCATTTTCAACCAAACAATCGAATTTGTCAATACAATAGTTAAATTTTCAGCCATAGAGATGAATTTTTAACTAAAGTAATGAATCTTCAACTAAAAAAATTACTTTTTAACAAAGTAGTATAACTTTGAACCCTTTGAACCAAAGAAGATGAATTTTCAACAAAAAATAGAATTTTTGATACTCAAACAAAAAAATATTTTGAAATATTTTAATATTAAAAAAAAACAGTCAAATTTAAACAAAAAATACAAACGTTAAATGAAATACCTATTTTTTACGTTCAAAAATTAATTTTTAACAAACAAAAATTCTCAATAAAACAGTTAAATTTTTATCGAAAGAAATGAATTTTCAACTAAAAAAAAATTGTAACAAAATATGAAATAGTTGAATTTTCTGTTACAAAAATAATTTTGAACCAAAAAATGAGATTTGAACAAAATACTTAAATTTTCAACCAAAAATAATGAATTTTCAACCAAAAAGGTGAATTTTTGACTAGAAAAGATTAATTGAGCATCAGGATTAATTTTTAACAGAAAGAGACGAATTTTCAATAAATACATGAATTTTCATCCAAATAGTTCATTTTCGAACTAAAAAAGGCGAATTTTTAACCAAAAATGGACAAGTTAAATTTTCAGCTAATCAATTTTTAACGAAAAAACTGATTTGCACCAAAATAATTTATTTTAAACCAAAGAGATGAATCTTCAACAAACAAAGTAAAATGTTGATATTTCAAGCAAAAATATTTTAATATTTTTGATAATTTTGGAATTTTGATCATTTATAGACTAACGAATAAAATTTTAAATAAAGATTGAAGTTCACTGTTAATACTTATAAAATATTACGTTAGAAAGGTGGAAATTTGGTTTAAAAACTACGTTTAATTTTCCATTGAACACGTTTTGATTTCAGACTATACACTTTTTGATTCTAACTGCATATAAGTTTAATACTTAAAAAAATTTATGACACTATTTTGACCCTTTTTCCAATTTGTGACACTATTTACACTATTTTTGATCTCTGAAGTGACTGAGGTCTGTATATTGACACTATTTTGAATTTCTGAAATGATTTTGATTTTATTTTCTCTAATTTTTTATTTTTTGTTACAGGACGAGAGTTTGGTTGAGCGTTTGGTAGGATTGACTGAAATGTTCCCCAAAGAAGTGCGAAATTTGAGTTACAATGTAGGCACATGTGTTTGCTCTTGTGTAAAAGGTAACTTTCTTTTTATATTACTTTTCACCCTTTCTTTAGAAAAATAACTCATTTTCCAACATTTTGTTCATTTTTATATAAAAATTTTATTTTTTAAGTTCAAGAGTAAGAAAAATGTGACATTAAATGAAAAATCAATATTTTTCTACATTTCCAGTGCATTATTTACATTTAAATAATCATTTTGAGAACCAAAATTTACCATAACCGTTTACTTTTTGCTAGTTCTATTAAATATTATTTTTCAAGATGAATTCATCTTAGAAAGAAAAACGGAAACATCTGGAATTTACAGGGTATTTAAATCAGTATTTGTTTGAATCAGCCTGTCTTTTTTTTATTGGTTCGTGAATAATGACAGAAAAACGTTTTTTTGGTTCAAAATTCAACTATTCTGTTGAACATTTTTTTAAATTAATTTTTAAACTGAAAATTTAACTATTCCATGTTTGGTTTAAAAAATTATCTTCTTCACTTGAAAATTCAGCTGTTTGGTTGAAAATGTACATATTTTGTTGAAACTTTGTCTTTTGTGGCAGAGTATTAATCATCTGGGTGACTATTTCACCTTTTTGTTTGAAAATTCATTTATTTTGTTAAAAATGAATGTCTTTTTTTGCTAGATTTTTTTTATTGAAAATTAATTTTTTGAATGAAAATTTAATTATTTTTTGTTGTTGAATATTTATCTTTTATGGTGGACATTTGATTATAATTTGAATATTTAATATAATTTTCGTCTTTCAATTTTTGAAAAATATTTTCGTTACAATTTAATTATTAAACGAAATTTATTTTCAATTAAACAAATCAATCAGTTAATCAACAAATTTTCTTCTTGGTTGAAAATTCATTTGTTTGGCTCAAAATTTAAGGATTTTGTTGAAAATTTGTCTTTTCTTTGGTACAAAATTCTTCTTTTGAATTGATAATTCAGCCATTGGGTTAAAAATGCAACTGCTGGGTTAAAACATCATTTTTTGTTTGTTGAAAATTCGTTGTTTTTTGTGAAAATGAATTTTTTAAACCAAAAACTTAACTATTCCATGTTTAGTTTAACATTTATCTTCTTCACTTAAAAATTAAGCTATTTGGTTAAAAATTTATGTTTTTTTTCTAACTTTGTCTTTCGTAGTAGAATATGAATCTTTTTGGTGACTAATTTACATTTTTCTTTAAAAATTTAACTATTAGGTTGAAAATTCCTTTAAAATTTTAAAATTTGTTTGGAATTTCATATATTTTGTTAAAAATTAATTTTTGCAATTGAAGAAATGAATAACTTTTATAAGATTATTAGGAACTTAAAAAAATTGAAGAAAAAAAATGTCACAAACTAATTTATCTTTTAACCGAGTACTTTAATCTTAAATCAAAAAGATGAATTTTCAACTAAGAAGATTAATTTTCTACCAAAGAAGACGAATTTTGAACCCAATAGTTTAATTTTCAACTAAAAAAGATAAATTTTCAACTAAAAAAGATAAATTTTCAACTAAAAATGGAATAGTCAAATTTTCAGTTTAAAAAATTTATTTTCGATAAAAAAAATAGAATTTTTAACAAAATTCAGCCATCCTGATTTTAGAATATTTGAGGGATTCATCGGACTTCAAAAGAAATGAAAAAATCTTATAAGATTATTAGGATTTAAAAAAATTGAAAATAAAATGAATTTTTCACAAAGTAATTTATCTTTTAAACGAGTACTTTAATTTTATATCAAAAAGATGAATTTTCAACTAAGAAGAATCATTTTCTACCAAAGAAGATGAATTTTGAACCAAATAGTTTAATTTACAACTAAAAAAGGTAAATTTTCAGCAAAAAATGGAACAGTTCAATTTTTAGTTGAAAAAATGTATTTTCAAACCAAAAAAAATGCATTTTTAACAAAGTTCAGCCACCCTGATTTTATAATATTCGAGAGATTTATGGGACTTCAAAAGAAATTGAAAGATTTTATAAGATTATTAGGAATTTAAAAAATTGAGGAAAAAAAATTAATTTTTCAAAAAGTAATTTATCTTTTAACCGAGTACTTTATTTTATATCCAAAAGATGAATTTTCAACTTTGAAGATTAATTTTCCACCAAAGAAATCGAATTTTGAACCAAATAGTTTAATTTTCAACTAAAAAAGATAAATTTTTAACCAAAAATGGAATAGTTAAATTTTCAGTTAAAAAAATGTCTTTTCGAATAAAAAATTAATTTTTAACAAAGTTCAGCCACTCTGATTTGATATTTGAGGGATTCATAGGACTTCATGAAAAATTAAAAGATTTGTTATGAATTAAAAAGATTGGAGAGTTTTGCAGGGATTTCAAGGAATTTTATAATATTTTAGGGATTCATAGGATTTCAAAAGAAATTAAAAGATTTTATAAGATTATTAGGAATTTAAAAAATTGAAAATAAAATGAATTTTTCACAAAGTAATTTATCTTTTAACCGAGTACTTTAATTCTAAATCCAAAAGATGAATTTTCAACTAAAAAAGTTGAATTTTCAACTAAAAAAGATTAATTTTGAACTAAAAATGGAATAGTTAAATTTTCAGTTAAAAAAATGTCTTTTCGAATAAAACAATGCATTTTTAACAAAGTTCAGTCACCCTGATTTTATAATATTGGAGGGATTCATCGGCCTTCGAAAGAAATTAAAAGATTTTATAAGATTATTATGAATTTAAAAGATTGGAGTGTTTTGTAAGGATTTCAAGGAGTTTCATAATATTTTAGGGATTTACAGAACTTCAAAAGAAATGAAAAAATCTTATAAGATTATTAGGAATTTAAAAAATTGAAAAACAATGAATTTTTCACTAAGTAATTCATCTTTTAACCGAGTACTTTAATTTTAAATCCAAAAGATGAATTTTCAACTAAAAAAGATTAATTTGTAACCATAAATAGAATAGTTAAATTTGCAGTTTAAAAATGTATTTTCGAACCAAAAAATGTGTTTTTAACAAAGTTCAGCCACCCTGATTTTATAATATTTGAGAGATTTATCGGGCTTGAAAAGAAATTGAAAGATTTTATAAGATTGTTAGGAATTTAAAAAATTGGAGAGTTTTCCAGGGATTTTAAGGAATTTTATAATTTGTTGGGGATTCATAGGACTTTATAAGAAATGAAAAAATTTGATAAGATTATTAGGAATTTAAAAAATTGGAAAAAATGAATTTTTCACAAAGTAATTTATCTTTTAACCGAGTGCTTTAATTTTAAATCCAAAAGATGAATTTTGAAGTAAAAAAGATTAATTTTCAACCATAAATAGAATAGTTACATTTTCAGGTAAAAAAAATGTATTTCCGAACAAAAAAATGAATTTTTAACAAAGTTCAGCCACCCTGATTTTATAATATTGGAGGGATTTATCGGACTTGAAAAGAAATTGAAAGATTTTATAAGATTGTTAGGAATTTAAAAAATTGGAGAGTTTTCCTGGGATTTTAAGGAATTTTATAATTTGTTGGGGATTCATAGGACTTTATAAGAAATGAAAAGATTTTATAAGATTAATAGGAATTAAAAAGATTAGAGAGTTTTCCAGGGATTTTAGGGAATTTTATCATATTTTAGGGATTCATAGGACTTCAAAAGAAATGAAAAAATCTTATAAGATTATTAGGAATTTAAAAAATTGAAAATAAAATGAATTTTTCACAAAGTGATTTATCTTTTAACCGAGTACTTTAATTTCAAATCCAAAAGATGAATTTTCAACTTTGAAGATTAATTTTCCACCAAAGAAAACGAATTTTGATACAAATAGTTTAACTTTCAACTAAAAAGGATAAATTTTCAACCAAAAATGGAATAGTTAAATTTTCAGTTAAAGAATGTCTTTTCGAATAAAAAAATGAATTTTTAATAAAGTTCAGCCACCCTGATTTTATAATATTGGAGGGATTCATAGGACTCCAACAAAAATTAAAAGATTATTAAGAATTAAAAAGATTCGAGAGTTTTTCAGGGATTTCAGGGAATTTTATCATATTTTAGGGATTCATAGGACCTGAAAAGAAATGAAAAAATTGTATAAGATTGTTAGGAATTTAAAAAATTGGAAAAAAAGGAATTTTCCACCTAGTAATTTATCTTTTAACCGAGTACTTTAATCTTAAATCAAAAAGATGAATTTTCAACTAAGAAGATTAATTTTCTACCAAAAAAGACAGATTTGCTGCAAATTATATGAATTTTCGACCTAATAGTTGAAATTTAAACTAAAAAATATCAATTTTTAACCAAAAATGGGACAGACCGGTCCCTATATCCCCTATTGTACCCTATATTCAGTTAAGGTCCCTAAAGTACCCTATTTTTAAGATTTTGTCCCTATGGTACCCTATTTGCAACCCATAATGAAATTTTTTATTAATTTCAAGGGATTTCAAAGCGTTTGAAATATTTTAGGATAAAGAATGTTCTAGAATTTCAGAAGATATGAAACGATTTTACAGGACTTATACGGTTTTAAGAGATTTTAAAAGATTTCACGTTATTTGATTCGATTTCCGAGGATTTCAATGATTTTAGGGGATTTTATAATATTTTAGTGTATTTTAAAAAATTTATTCGCGAGAAGTGAGGTATTTTGTAGGGTTTTAAAGATTTGAAGAGATTTGGAATTCACCCTGAATTCTTATTAATTTATCCTTAATTCTTTGAAATTTTCTTGAATTTTATGAATTCTCTTGAATTCTTCTAAATTTACTCAATTCTGCTTAATTCAATGGATTTTTTTGAATTTTTAAAAGTTTTTGTTGAATCGATCCTGAGGATTAATTAATAAAATGATCAAAGGATTTGAAACATTTGAATAATATATTATCTATGCATTTTCAAGATCTTTAAAAAAATTAAAAAACATTTTAAAGTATTTTCAATATTTTAGGTCATTTTAAAAGATTACAAATAAATTTTTAATGGATTTCAGTAATTTAATGCATTTCAAAGGATTGGAAATATTTGACGGTATTGTAAAAAATTCCCAGGCATTTTCAAGAGCTTTAAAATGTTTCAAGGGATTTTAAAAGATATCAAAGGATTAGAAATATTTTTGGAATTTTAAAAAGATTTCCAGAACTTTTTTTATTTATTTCAATAGTTTGAAGGGATTTCAAAGAATTTGAAATATTTTATGTGTTTTAAAAGATTCCAAGGCATTTTAAAGAGATTTAAACAATTTCAAGGTATTTCCGAGGGTTTTAATAATTTTAAGGGATTTAAAAAAATTTGCATGCAGTTTTAAAGAATTTCAGAAGATATGGAAGGATTTTACAGGACCTGTAAGGTTATATTATATATAATTTCAAGGGATTTCAAAAGATTTTAAAGGATTTAAAATATTTGAAGTTATTTTAGGTTATTTAAAAAGGTTTCAAGTAATTTTTAATGGTTTTTAGTATTTTAGTGGAATTTTAAAGAATTTGAAATATTTTAGGGAATTTTAAAAGAATCCAAGGAATTATTAATTCATTGAATTAATTTGAAGGAATTTCGAAGCGTTTGAAATATTTTAGGATGAAGAATTTTATAGAATTTCGGAAGATATGAAACAATTTTACAGGATTTATAAGGTCGTAAGATATTTTAAAGGATTTCACGTTATTTTATAAGATTTCCGAGGATTTCAATTACTTTAAGGGATTTTAAAACTCTCAAAATGTATTTTAATACATTTTCGAGGATTTCAGGAAATGTCATAGAATTTCACAGGGCTTTGATAATATTTTAGTGGATGAAAAATTTGTTCACGAGAAGTGAGGTATTTTGTAGGATTTCAAAGGATTTTAAATATTTTAGGAAATCTTAAAAGATTCCAAAGAATTTTTAATTGATTTTAATAATTTTAAAAGATTTAATAACATTTTAGTGGATTTTAAAGAATTAATTCAAGAAAAGTGAGTTATTTCGTAGGGTTTTAAAGATTTGAAGAGATTTAAAATTAATTTTTGGATTTCACCCTGAATTCTTATTAATTTATCCTTAATTCTTTGAAATTTTTTTGAATTTTTTAATTCATTTGATTTTTTAAAAAATTTTATATAATTGGTTCTGCAGATTAATTCAATTTCAAATTCTATGGCATTTTCAAGAGCTTTAAAAAGTTTCAAGGCATTTCAAAAGATTCAAAGGATTGGAAACATTTCAGAAAATTTTTACGATTCCCAGAAATTTTTTATTTATTTCAATCGTCTTAAGGTATTTTAAAAGATTCCAAGGCATTTTCAAGAGATTTAAACAATTTCAAGGGGTTTCCAAGGGTTTTAATAATTTTAAGGGATTTTAATATTTTAATGGATTTCAAAGAATTTATTCACAAGAAGTGAGGGATTTCGTAGGGTTTCAAAGATTTTAAGAGATTTTCCAATATTTTTTGCAATTCATTTGGAATTCGCTCTGAATTCTTATTAATTTATCCTGAACTCTTTCAAATCCTTTTGAATTCTTCTAGATGCACTCAATTTTACTCAGGCAAATTAATTTTTTAAAAGTTTTTGTTTAATTCATCTTGAAGTCATTGAAACTCACCTGCAATTTTTAAGCATTCCATCAAATTCTTTTGAATTCTCTTTGATTTTT
>CAKNYM010044099.1:0-20910 GCA_932195095.1 Andricus curvator
GTACTCAAGGTACATTTTTATATTTTTGAATTCCTCATAAAAAATGGAGTTGAAAATAATAATAAAAATTTGTTGTAAAGTTAATAATTAATGAGTAATTAACAATTCGGAAGACAAGATTATTTTGATTTTTGATTTTTCATACAATAATAACAAGATCCCGAAAACACTAGAGTTGAAAGAAGATACTGAAAATCTCATCCGCTTCAAGGAGTTTTGCGACAACCTCATACAATCTGAGGAGGAATGTCCACAATATCGGAAGCATGCGTTAGATGGACGAAAGTCCATGTGTCACTGATGAGGGTGTGTGCGCAAAAGAGTAATTTTAAATTTGCAGGAGGTTGTGAACATCAATTGTGTAACTTCACACGGCAACTAAGCGACGAGATATTAAATCTTAGAAAATATCTTTTCCTTTAGAATACACGTTGAATTATTTTAACTTCCTAGGAGTTTTTCTAACTCTGTAGAATTCAAACGAATTCTTAGAATTCACTTGTGCTCCTTTGAATTCTTTTGAAGTTTTTTGAAAATCTCTTGAAACCTTTACAGTACACCATACATTATTTTGAATTTCTCCATGGCTTTTGTATTCTCTGAAATCCACTCAATTCTCTGAATTCTTCTGATTTTTCTGAATTCTTCTCAATCGTCTGAATTCTTTTGAATTCTCTTAACTCTTTCAAATTCTCTGAAATCTTTTGAATTCTATGAATTCTTTTGTATTCTCTAAATTCTTTTGAAATTCTCATTTTTTTTTTAATTCTGCGAATGCTTTTGAATTTTTGTGAATTCTCTTGCACTCCGTGAATTCTTCTGAATTCTCTAAATTCTGCCTAATTCTTTGACTTCTGCTTCTTAATTCGCTGAATTCTTCCGCTATTCTCTGAATTCTCTGAATTCTTCTGAATTCTCTGAATTCTTCTGATTTTTTCTCAATTATCTGAATTTTTTAAATTGTCTGAAACCTTTTGAATTCTCTTGTATTCTCTAGATTCTTTAGAAATTCTCTAATTTTTTTTTTGAATTCTGTGAATTCTTTTGATGTTTGTGAATTCTTTTGCACTCTGTGAATTCTTCCGAATTTTCTAAATTCTTCTTAATTCTATGAATTCTTCCGCTATTCTCTGAATTCTCCCGAATTCTCTAAATTCTTTGAATTCTCTGCATTGTTTTACAATTTTCTGAGCTCTCTAAACTGTTTTGAATTTGTTGAATTCACCGTATCACTGAATTTTTAAAAATGTTTTTCAATTATCTTGAAATCATTAGAATACACGTTGAATTATTTCAACTTTCTTTGAATATTTTTGATTCTGTAGAATACACACGATTCTACAGAAATTTTTAAGTTTTTTTTCTTCATTCTCTTGAAATCTTTATAAAACACCATGAATTGATCTGAGTTTCTGCAAGTCTTTTGTATTCTATGAACTCTCCTGAATTATTCTGAATTATCTGATAATTTTTGAATGGTCTGAATTCTTTTGAATTCAATGAATTCTTTTGTATTGTCTCAATTTTGTCAAATTATCTAAATTTATTTTGAATTCTGTGAATTCTTTTGAAATCTGTAAATTCTTCGGAATTCTCTGGATTCTTCTAAGTTCTCTAAATTCTTCTGAATTCTCTGAATTGTATCGAAATTTTATGAACTCTTCAAAAACTGCTCTGAATTTGTTGAATTCTCACGATATCAGTGAATTTAAAATAAAAATGTTGAATTCTCTGAGTTATTTTGAATTTTTCTAGACTATCTAAACAGTTCTGAATTTTTTGATTTCTTACGAGACCACTGAATTCTTCTAATGTTAGTTTACTTTCTTGAAACCATTAGAATAAACTTTGAATTAGTTTGGACTCCTTTACAGATTTTTAAATCTCTGAATCTTTCTAGATTCCTCTGGAACAATAGAATTATCTTCAGTTCTTTGATTTTCTTATTTCAATTGTAATTCAACATTAATTAGCCAATTGATCGTACCTCACTGGTACACACATATACGAAAAATTTCTAAGTTTGTTTCCTGTGGTGCAATTTTAACTATGCACAAACCTCCAAAATATGTTTTGAACAACATCTTCACCGATATGTTTTATTTAACTTTATATAGTTTTCAGTGATTAACGAACCCAATGAAAAGCGTCGTCAAAACGTAGTCGACCAGGATCTTTGTCTCAGATGAAATTCCACCCAAACAAAGTAGCATGAAAATGTTTGATTGCATGCGCGCAAAATTAAAGACCGATTCAGTCCTAATTAGATGATTACTCATTGCAATGAGTCATTTATTCGTTTAACTTATGTTTCAAAAATCATTTGGGTAGTCTTTCCTTCAAGGAATAAAACAGGCAATACTTCATTTTGATGCCTGATTAGAATTATTGTCACTGTTAACGAAGACCTCTCGATTTCTGAAAATAGTGCATTACTTCCGACGGCGTGATGAAAATTGATGTTTTAAAAGTATTTTAAGTATTTTTTCAAACAAGGAAGACAACAGACAATGCCTTATTTTGTTGACAAACTCAAACAAGGGATAATTTTGACGACAAACTCTTCCGTGTTTTTAAAACTAGGCCAAATGCCATCGAAGTTTGAAATTATTTAAATTTTTCGTGAGGTGCACAAAAATGATGCATTACAAAAATGATGCAAGGTCATTTTATGACCTTGCTTTCTGAAAATAATGCATAACTTCCAGTTATATTTATATTAAAATAAAAATTTTAATCATGGCACTGGAAGTGATGCATTCTTTTTAGAGAGCGTGGAGACTTTTCAATTATGTCACCGGAAGTAACGCATTATTTCCCGAAAATCATGAGAATTGTAAATAGTTCCGAACATCGGTGTCACTTGGCCTATTTTTTAAAATAAGTAAAACTTTCTTGTCAAAATAACACCTTTTACCGTTGTATTACTTAATCGAAAAACTACTGAATTTTTTTAAAAATATTTTCAATTATGCGACTGGAAGTGATGCATTATTTTTAGAAAGCAAGTAGAAGTTTCAATAATTCTCAACATGGCTGACTTTTGGCCTATTTTAAAAAATGGATAAGAACTTGTCGTCAAAAGAAGACCTTTTTCATTGTCTTCCCATATCCAAAAACTGCCGAAAAAACTTTTAAACCATACATTTGAATTACGCCACTGGAAGTGATTCTTTCTTTTTATAAAGCAAGGAGACCTTTAGCCTCTTTCGACAAAATTAATAAGAAATGTTCGTTAAAATATGACTCTGTCTATTGCCTTCACTGTTCGAAAAGCTACCTAAAACAGTTTTAAAACATCAACTACAATAAAATAAGACCTTTTCCGTTTTATTTCCTAATCATAAAACTCGAGAAAAAACTTTTAAAACATAAATTCCAATCATGCGACTGGAATTGATGCATTATTTTTAGAAAACGAGGAGAAGTTTCAGTAATTTCCAACTTTGCTGATATTTGGCATCTTTTAAAAAATGGATAAGTGTTTTTCGTAAGACAAGACCTTTTTTGTTGTCTGTCCTGATCGAAAAACGATCGAAAAATATTTTAAAACATCAATTCCAATCATGCCACCATTGGCAATGCATTATTTTCTGAAAATCGTGACAAATGTAAATAATTTCCAACTTCGGTTGCATTTGGTTTTTTTTTTAAATAGGTAAAAGTTTGTCGTCAAAAGAAGACCTTTTCCGTTTTATTTACTAATCGTAAAACTAACGGAAAAAATTTTAATACATCAATTTCAATCATGCGACTGAAAGTTATGCATTATTCTTAGAAAGCAAAGAGAAGTTTCAATAATACCCAGCTTTGCTGACTTTTGGCATCTTTTAAAAAATGGATAAGAGTTTGTCGTCAAACAAGACCTTTTCTGTTTTCTGCCTATTTTGAAAAATAGGTAAGTGTCATCAAAATGACGTTTTGCATTGTCTTCTCTAATCGGAAAACTACCGAAAAGACTTTTCAAACATTCATTCCAATTATGCCACCTGAAGTAATGCATCATTTTTGTGCAACTCACGAAGAATGTAAATAATTTCAAACTTCGATGGCATTCGGCCTAGTTTTAAAAATACGGAAGAGTTTGTCGTCAAAATTATCCCTTGTTTGAGTTTGTCATCAAAATGAGGCATTGTCTGTTGTCTTCCTTGTTTGAAAAAAAAAAAAAATACTTTATATACTTTTAAAACATCAATTTCCATCATGCCATCGGAAGTAATTCACTATTTTCAGAAATCGAGAGGTCTTCGTTAACAGTGACAATAATTCTAATTAGGCGTCAAAATGAAGCCTTGCCTGTTTTATTCCTTGAAGGAAAGACTACCTAAATGATTTTTGAAACATAAGCTAAACGAATAAATGACTTTTGGGTGGAATTTTCATCTGAGACAAATATCCTGGTCTACTACGTTTTGAAGACTTTTTTCATTGGGTTCGTTGATTACTGAAAACTATTTAAAGTTAAATAAAACCTATCGGTGAAGATGTTGTTCAAAAATCGTTCAAGAGTCGCTCAGTTGCCGTGTGAAGTTGCACCATTGATATTCACAACCTCCTGCAAATTTAAAATTACTCTTTTGCGCACACACCCTCATCAGTGATACATGGACTGTCGTCCATCTAACGCATGCTTCCGATTGGTTAATCTTTAATTGTTAATTACTCATTAATTATTAACTTTACAACTAATTTTTATTATTATTTTCAACCCCATTTTTTATGAGGAATTCAAAAATATAAAAATGTACCTTGAGTACTGGGACACCCTGTATATATAATATTTTTCAATTTTCAATATTTCTTGCGGGCCACCTAAAAAATTTTTTAAAAAATAAAATCAAAAAAATGGTTAATGTTTAAAATATGAAAAACATGTACAGGTGGCTATGAAATCGAACCTTACGGAATGGAACCCAAGGCTGGGGCTCTTTTGAAAAATATTTATTGCAAACGTCGCAGCTTAGTCAGGAGCCTTACGCAATGAATGGACGCTTCCTATTCTCAATATGGTTAACTAACAATAAAATGTTTAGGGTCGTTAGTAGTTTTGTCAGTTTCAAATCACGGTCGTGAGGCGTAGTCATAAGTGTAATTTACCGTGGTTCTATTGGGATGCAGTGTCATTTTTCTGAATGGCAGTCCTTCTCTAATCATATCTTTGTGAAATTGTATCTACCCTATAGCCATTCCCAATAAATACCCTACGTAATTGTATAAACCCCGTCAAAATCGTTACACAAATTTAATAATTATAGGCAAAAAACAAACAGACAAACTTAATTTCATTTTGCTTCCTCATAGAGGAAGCTTTGTAATGGTAACATTTTCCTAACTTTCCATTTCCTAAATTTCCAATTTAAAAATGTCTAATACAATGTTCTAAGCAATTGTCCGGATGTGTGTGTGTGTGTGGATGTGTGGATGTCACGCTTTTTTGTGAACACGATAACTTGAAAACGGTCGCTGACAAATTGATGAAATTTGGAGGGCTTATTTTCCCGACTAATATCTGGAAACTGACGGAAGGATTTCTAAAAATATTTGCTGCATTTTTTCTGAGCACTTAATAATATTTGAAAAATCGGTTTTTTATAGTAAAACTTTTTTCGTTAACATAATTCAAAGTTGATGCAAGAATATAAAAGATTCCTTGGTTCGAGACGAATCGATTGACCTATAATATTAATATATTTTATTAAAGCGTAGGGAAGTTATGGTAATTTATATATTTTGAAAATCGGTTTTTTATAGTAAAACTTTTTTCATTCTCATAATTCAAAGTTGATGCAAGAACAGAAAAGATGTGTTGAGTCGAGTCGAATCGATTGACCTTCAATATTAATACATTTTATTGAAGAGTAAGGAAGTTATGGTAATGCATAATATTTGAAAATACGGTTTTTTATAGTAAAACTTTTTTCTTCAACATAATTTAAAATTGATGCAAGAATATAAAAGATCCCTTGGTTCGAAACGAATCGATTGACCTATAATATTAATACACTTTATTGAAGATTAAGGAAGTTATGCTCATTTATAATATTTGAGTCATCTGCTCCAAACAGAAAAACTTTTTTGATTGACATAATTCAAAGTTGACGCATGAATATAAAAGACTTTTTGATCCTAAGTTTTCAAATAGGGTAATTCTGACAATTTTTGTAAAGAAATCATAAAGCTGGGAAAGGGATAGGGTGCTACAGAATTTTTCCCATCCCTTTTCCAGCTCGAAAAATTATCATTTCGAATACAAAATTTGATTTGTCTTTTTGTTAAAAAATTTTTTTGTATTATTTACAAGTCTTGCATTTTTTGTACATTTCTATTTTTAAATTGATCAAAATGAAGACTTTGGTTTGTCTATTATTGAAAAAAATAACTAATGCTTCCTCTATGAGGAAGCAAATACATTTGCTAACGGGAAGCAAAGTGCTCGTGAAATGAGCACCATATAATTATAAATACAAACAAAGTGGAAACACTCGAGATCGAATTCACAGCTAGTTTATTATATATTAGTATAAATTTATCATACATGTCTGATAAGTACCCGTTTGTAATCATTTAAAATAAGTACTGTATGAAGGAATTTTTTCAGGTAGCCAAAAGAGGCGAGATATTAAAAGTAAAAGTTATTGGAACTGTAGCACTTATAGATGAAGGTAATATATATTTTTAACTTAATAAGTTTAGTGAATGTCTCTAATCCTGGAAAATAAGAAGGTTCTTAAACCTATTACGAGTACTTTTTAACGATGAACCTTGTGGGGTATGCACAAAAAAATGCATGCAGATTTACAGCTCTGTAATTCTTTAACTGAGTCTTAGATTCAAAAAGTTCAACAAATCGAAATTTTTCAAGAATAGTACATTGCGCTACATGTGCGGAAAGTAGGCAGTTCCACACGAATGTGAAGTTTGCTGTACAATCCAGAGGCGAATCGAAGGGGAGTTGTAGGCGAGTCGTAGGCGAGTTGGAGGCGAGCTGTAAACAAGTCGAAGACGAGCCGGAAATGACCCGAAGATGAGCCGATGGCAAGTACTGTAAACTTCACAAAAGTTGCAACTGTCTACTTTCAGCACCTGCTGCACACGATATTTTTTGTAACAAATGCAGGAAATTTTCGATTTGAGAAACAATAAAGACATTTTTTTCGGAAATGTATGGTAATTTTTGGAAGTGCATGGTAAATTTCCAAAAATTTCCAGAAATTTTAGGTATCCAAAGCTTTTTGGAAATTTATGGAAAATTGCTAAATTTTAAAATTTTCCGGAAATATATGGAAAATTGCTTAATTACCGGAAATTTCAGTTATCCAACAATTTTTGGAAATTTTCGGTAATTTATCAGTCATTTATGGTAACTTATCACTTCGAGTTTGTCCAATCACTATTCACTTCTCACAATCAGTCTATCAAGCGGCAAATCATAATGAAGTGAGGTTATGGCTCCGACAGTCATGGAAAGTAATTCTGAATCGAAATGCGTAAGTGCAACAACAAGAAAAAGTAATATGGCTCGAACTGCGCACACGCAGCAGCTAGAAAAAGTAATCTTGCTCAAAGAGCGCAAGCGCAGTAGCTAGAAGAAGTTTTTTTTTTATAACTGCTTTTTACTACGATTTTGGAATTGGTCACTTCCCGCACGCAATATATGCATCAAAAAGCGAACACTTCGTGCAATCGTTACAAAGATCACGAATTTTTCTAATGGAAGGCGAAAGAGTTGAAGTGACAGGTTAAAGTCGAGTTCAGAACAAAGCGCGCGACCTAGTGGAGCTGAAAATTAAGGGGAATCGTTTGCGAGATTAGTCCCACATGGTCACGTGATTATGAAAAGGCTGGGTTGAGGCGGCGCGAATCATCGGGAAGGCTGCGGATTTAGACGCGTGTGTGTAAACTTGCCGGCTACTCTAATCTTGGTGAGTGAAAATTGGTCTCATTTTGCACCCTACGTCTTCATTGTTTTTACCGAACGCCCTCTTGCTTTCTGCGAAGTTTTAGCAGCTAATATAATCAGACTATGGATGCGCTAATAAATGAATTAAGTCTTTAACCTCAGCCTCGAATACATTGTTGGGGGTTTTCTAACGGAGTTTGATGGTTCTTTGTTCCTTTTACGGGAGAAGATTTTCAACATTCAAGCTATACAGCTACCTATATAGAGTGTCTCTAGAGTTATCAGTATCCTTTTAGGGGTGTGCAGACAAAAAAAAAAGAAAAACGGTCCCATAAACTTTTTGCATCCGTTAAGTATTTTGGGACTTACAGAGCTTTGAAGTTGTATGTACGTGAACCGCTTTTGTAACAGTGTACATACAACAAAGCGAAATCTAAAACGGCTGACGCGCTCGAGTATGATAAAACTTTCACCAATTGATTAATGAAATTATTAAATTAAAAAGAATTATCTTCGCAGTACTTGTTATGTAACTGTGCACTTGCACAGCTGTGCGAAAAATCTTACTTAGGAAAATCGAGAAATTTCCAGAAACGGGATGTTGTTCTAACATACCCACAAAACCACTATCACAGTAACGCCGATCTGAATTTACCTCGAATGGTGTTTGGGGTAGTTTATAAGACCGAATAAGTACTGAATAGGTAAAGTTTAATCAAATTCAGTTTGTGGCAGCATGATCCGAAAAGTACAATTTATTTTCGTTGCGGTAGTTAATCCCCAGGCACAAGTCAGTCTAGTGTAGTCTTGACAACTTGTTTAATAAGACCTGATTAATTAGCCTGAACACGTACTTACGCACTTGTGGCTGTTTAATCAAGTACAATTTGTAGTCAAATAATCCGAAAACTACAAATCAAATACAAATTAATTAGATGTTATCAGTCACGTCGTCAATACTATACTAGTGGGAGTGTGCTTGGGGGTTATTATGGTAACGTAAAAAAATGTCAATTTTCAAATTATGCTCCTGAAAACTGAGCTTAATTAAGGCCCTTTATAAGAATGGGTAATCGGTTCTGAATTTAAGGGCCGCACCGTTGAAAATTTTTGTCTAATTTTTTGCATACTTCATCTACATTATTATATCTAGAAGCACACAGAGCCGGTTTTTCGATAAAATGTTTATATTTGGTTTAATAATAAAAAAAAAGCGTTAGAACAATAGCAATGACGCTTAGTGTTAGTTGTCCATGCATTTTCAGCGCGTGCCTATGGACCCTTGTCAAACGCCAGGAGGCAGATATCCCGGAACGCGTCGAATTACCCGGAACAAATGACACTTTCATTGTTATGAGATTACGGCTGGTTAGAAAAACTGGCATTATGTAGTCATGGATTAATTTAATTTTAATTAGCAGAATTAATTTATTTATATAATTACAAGAAAGTGAAAAAAGATTCATGAAAATCGGTTAATATTTGCAGTAATAATGAAAATCTTTAGTTAATCAATAACTTCTGTGCATATACACTGTTCATTTTGTAGTAAATGAACGCAGCAGATTCAGAAAACATGAAAAATGTATGATTTTGAGGAGTTCAGTCTACGTGGAGCATACAATATTCAACATATTTGTTAAAAAATTTCTGAATTAACTGACATGTATGGAAAACAGACTGGAAAGACAATAACTTTTTCCCTACTTTGAATATTTGAAGGGTGGATTTCCGAAAGGATGTAAACGCCATTTTTAAAACGGTGTAGGAGAGCCAAGAACGATCTCTAAAATAAAATTTTTAATTGAGGTTGAAATAATTAAATACGTACTTTGAAGATATATATATATATATATATATATATTTATATATATATATATGTATATATATACATTGATTAGCAGTTCGAACTCGAAAGTTCATTGCCTCACTACCCGATTCGGGTAGTGTTTCTAGGTGGATATTTACTACCAATGTGGGCCCATCACACCCACGACGGGCCAACAGCACGCAGTATTCCTGAACGGTCACCCATCCAAGTACTAACCGCGCCCAACAATGCTTAACTTCAGTGATCTTACGAGAACTGGTGTTTTCAGCGTGGTATATATATATATATATATATATATATATATACATATATAATTTAAAAAAAAAGTTAAACAACCACCGCAGGGTCCCACTAAGAGCAACTGCCATCCAACAAAATGTCAATAGCCCCCAGTAGCACCGCGGTAAATCACACCTATGGCCACGTCTCACAACCGTGAGATGGGTGGTCATAGGCAACGACAAAATCACAACGACAGACCGGCGAACCCTCGTGTGTCTTAAAGACACGAAGCTTATATATATATATATATACATATATATATATATATATATATGTATATGTATATATATTCGGTATTCGGTTTTGATTCCTTGGGAATCGAACCGAAGGGCCTATGACAAAGCCACTGAACGCGTCCTCGGGTTGCGGATAGAGTGTCCCTGTACTAAGAGTTTCTGCTGAATATGGTTACAATAATTAATAAGCAGTCGCGGACAATCTGTCCAGAGATGGTCCCGAAGGAATAACTCCTAAGCGAAGGCGTAACAACCGTGCCGAAAGCTGAATGGCACCTGGGTGAGGTGTCTCAAACGGTGACTCTGGGATACCGGGCGACCTCTCAGAGTATCAGCCTTATCCTTGCACGCGGGGCTGTACAAGGATGGACTAACCCTTTTCCCTAACTGCTCTTGGGAACAACAATGACAACAACAAACATAGTTGTAGGAAGGGCGGTTCAAAAAAACCGAACGCGCAGGGCTCCCGACAATGGGTCGGACAACAATGCCGACTACCCTAGAGTTGAGGGAGCCAATCAAGACGGAGTCAATGCGATTGACCGGCAGAATCTCATTACTTTTAAGTGGACGGATCGACTCAGGTACGACCTGCTGGAGTGCTATGATACCAGTATGGCCCCTGCACGAAAAGGTTACATGGCGCGACTGCATGCTCTGTGGTGCGAGAAACACCCAGAGCTCCCGGATTTCTCGCAAAAACGTCTGCGAAACCGTGCCGAGGACCTCCGGAAAAGGGGTTATATAAGCGGAGCACCTACACAACCGCAGCCAGAACAAGCCGGCAACAGAGAAAGAGAGGCGACACTGAGACCAACCTCGAACAGGCATCCAATAGAGGAAGAACGATGCTTCAAGAGCCGGAGAAACATCAACATTCAGGTTTCTCCCAAGCCCAAAGATCTGACTGAACTGGATGATGAGCTTCGTGGAGATTTTTCCGAAGAATCCGACCTCAGGACTATCAATTGTAGTGTGTACAATGCAGCGAGAACTTTGGCAGATGCAAACCATAAAACAAAACCAATGGTTGATCATAAGACCAAAAGACGAATGCATCAACTTAGCACAAAGATAGGCTGGGCAAGACAGTACGCGTCCCGCATTCAGTGTGTGATTGACTATACAACATCTGGCAGGACTTTTACTGCCAAGGTTCGACAGTTCGCGCGCGAACTGCGGATCCGTCATCACACAATGAACCAGTCAAAGCTACTGACCATCAGGCAGCATATTGTTGACAGAATACGAGTACTATCTAACGCTAGGAGAAGTCTAGAGCGGAGAGAGAGGTAGGTCAGAGAAAATCAACAGTTTTCGTCTGACCCATCTCGACTCTTCCAAGACCCTCCAGTTACTGTCGACCATCCGCCCAAACTAGAGGAGGTCGAAGCATTTTGGAGAGAAGTCTACGAAGTCCAACATCCACTTGAAGAAGGCTCAAAGAACATAAATAGCTTCAAGGAACTGTGCAATGCCCTCATAACAGCTGAGGAGGAATGCCCACCTATCACTACCGAGGAGGTGAAAAACGTATTAAGAGGCATGAAGAATTATTCCGCTCCGGGACCAGATGGTATCAAGGCCTTCTGGTGGAAGAAGTTTCCTTCAACCCACCAGCATCTGGCCCGAATTTTCACCTCATATCTAAAGTCGGAAGAGCCTATTCCGGGGTGGTTGGTGGAAGGGCGCACAGTGCTCCTGCCGAAGACGGGCAACTTAGCTGACCCTAAGAATTACAGGCCAATAACTTTTCTGAACACACTGTATAAGATCTTCACAGCTATCCTAAATGATAGCATTGTTCGGACAATTGGACCTGTATGGCGAGAGATGTATAAACAACGTGGCTCAAAGAAAGGCATAGCAGGATGTCGGGAGAACTTGCACATCGATAGATGTGTCTGTAAAGACGCAGCATCCTATCAGCGATTTCTATCGATGGCCTGGATTGATAACCGGAAAGCTTTCAATTCAACCTCCCATAGACTTATCATCTGTCTGTTGGAAAGCTTAAAGGTTCATCCACACATCGTGAGGTGCATAGAGACATTAATGCCGCTTAGGAAAACCAGATTTACTATCTCATCTGGGAAACATTGTGTGATCACTAACAGTATCACCTTTCAGAGAGGAGTGTTTCAGGGCGACACCATGAGCCCTCTCCTCTTTTGCCTCACATTATTGCCACTATCTCTCGCACTTCGCCATTCCGAAGGGTATCTCTACGGCAAACCTGGAAACCGAAAGCATAAGGTCACTCATGTATTTTACATGGATGATCTTAAGATCTATGCTAGGAATCAAAAGAAACTACATCTAGCTCTGATAATTGTCAAAGAGTACACTCAAGAGATTGGAATGGAATTCGGGTTACAGAAATGCGCCAAGGTTAATTTGAAGAAAGGAAAACTTAATGGCATCCTCGAAGATCCTGAGCTCGTTGACAGAATGGCTATACGACACCTTTGCGCTGGAGAGAGCTATACATACCTGGGCGTGCCACAGAGCCGCATTCAGGACGTGACATCTATAAAGGATACTCTCCGATGCAGATACAAACGTCTCATCCGGCAGTTTTGGTCTTCCGAACTGTCGGCGAGAAACAAAGTATCTTCAACGAACATGCTTGCCGTCCCGGTAGTACTCTATTCATTTGGAGTGGTTCCATGGACGAAGGACGAGCTCAGATCCCTTGATATCGGGACGCGAAAGATTTTGCACATGAACAAGAGCATGCACCTTAAGTCTTCTGTTTCGCGACTTTACATCTCACGCCGCCTAGGTGGTCGCGGAATACTGAATCTTGAATGTCTTCACAACAGACTTATTCTGGGTACAGCACATATAGTTGCAAATGGACAAGACCCTCTTCTTAAAATGGTCAGGAAACATGAAGAAGTGGGAAAAGGGGCGTTTCTGTACAAAGTAGCGGAGGAGGCTGCTGAAACACTCGGCCTTGACTTCAATATTAGGGGTGAGCAAAATACATCAAATCTTAACCATCTTGAATACTCACTCCTGAAGGCACGGATTAAGAAAGCACAGGAGAAAAATTTCCACGAACAGCTCCTCGACAAGAGGATGCACGGCATCTTCCACAGAAATGTGGAAGATCAGTCGAAGTCGTATGAGCTAACGTTTGCTTTCCTTAGATCACCCGGATACCGTCGCCACATTTGAGCCAAGACATTCCCGATGATAGCTGCAGAGCGTGTCATGCACACCCCGAGCATCTAGGACACATACTATCTAGTTGTCCAACTCATGCGGGAACGACCTACATCCAAAGGCACAATGCGGCACTAAGAGTGCTTTATTACCATCTCTGTCACTCTTATGGCATTAGCCCAAATACCTCTCCACTAAACGCTCCTACAGAAGGAGTTTATTGTCGAAAATGAGAAGTGCCGCATATACTGGAACTTCATATTCTCGACAATTGTTTCTGTTGCGCACTCGAGGCCTGACATAGTTCTCCTTGACTTTGAGAAACGAACCATGTTCGTTATCGAATTTTCGGCACCAGCTGACAAAAACGTCACAGTATAAAGGTATAAAGACCTTATAAGGGAGTTGCGACGGTTATACCCGGAATATTCTGTTAAGCTAATCGTCTTGATCATCGGCGCTCTTGGAGGTGCCAAGGTTTCACTGGTTAATAGCCTTAAAAGCATCCCTGCGTGTCAACAAAATGCTGAGACACTTGCGGGGAAAATGCAGAAGGCGGTCGTCCTTGGGTCGCTCCGTGTCCTCAGGGTGCGCGAGACTTTTGCCGGATCATCGTATTGAGTTCGTCGCAGACTGTAACCACCTATCTCACGGTCGTGAGACGTGGTTGCAGCTGAAATTTTACCGCGATTTCGCTGGGAGCGGGTGCAATTTTTCAGATTAGCATCCGCTCCCGGCGAAATCCTGCGGTTGTCCTTATGAAAAATTTTTAAATATATATATATATATATATATATATATATATATATTTGGAAGAAGTGAAGAAAGCAGAGGTTGACAAATTTCACCAACGGCTACTCGACAAGAAAATGCACGTAAACTTTCACAGAAATGCAGAAAAGCAGTCCTTGTCGGAGGAGCAAACTTTTTCTTTCCTCGGATCATCAGGGCTTCGATTTTCGGACAGCATTCTCCGTTGCATATGCGAGGAATGACATCGTTCTCCAAGACTTCGAGAAACGAACTATATTCGTGATCGAATTCTCGGCTCATCACTGCCAAGGAGAAAGAAAAGGAGGAGAGGAACCTTAAAAGAGAGCTGCAACGATTGTACCCAAAATATTCGGTACAAGTAATTGTCCTTGTGATAGGTGCTCTCGGAGGTGCGAAACTATCACTGGTTCGTAACCTTAAAGCCATACCCGCGTGCCAAAAATATGCCAAGGCACTTGCGAGATGGATGCAGAAAGCTGTCATCCTTGGGTCGCTTCGTGTTCTCAAGACACACGAGGGTTTCGCCGGCCTGTCGTTGTGATTTCATCGTGCCCTGTGACCACCCATCTCACGGTTGTGAGACGGGGCCATAAGTGTGATTTACCATGGTTCTACTGGGAGCCGGTGTCATGGCAGTTGCTCTTAGTGGGATATATATATATATATATATCAGTACTCAATTGAAAAAAATGGGTAAAGTACTTGTTATAAACTTTTTGTGAATTAAAGTATAGTAACCTCTTGAAGAATGTTCAAGGAATAATATTCACCCAACGACTTTCAATTTGGATCCCCCCCCCTCCCCCCCCAATACCCTTTTATTGAGACCGGAAAATGCCCCAAAAAAGGCAAAATAGCAGTTTTCTATCAAATTCACGCTAAAGACGGTAGTTTTTGTAATTTTTCTAACGTGAATCATTTTTAATCCATGAGTGAAGTGCTTCCAAGTATTTTTTAAATAACTTCGAATTGTTTAAACAATTATTATTTATTTAAACAATTTTTCCCCTGTAAGTCATTAAAATTATGAAAAGTTATTTTCTGGAATTAATGACACAATGAACATATTTAGAGAGTAATATATTTTCTTCAGGATATTTAGTAATGTCTACAACAATTTTCATTTGTTTAAACAATTTTTTCCCCGTAAATCATAAAAAAAGATTCTTTTTTGCAATGAATGACACAAGTGACGAATGCTAAAAGTAATTTAAAAAATATATATTTAGCAATTATTTAAACTGTTAATAATCATTCACTTGCGCCTTTTCACAGGGAAGGTGGAGAAAAGTCTATTTTTTCGAATCTCTTACAGTATGTCTCTTATTATTCTGTATTTCCTTATCTTAGATCGTATACCATATATTGTTTAAACAGTATTAATTTGTTTAAACTATGTATTTCAATTGCTCTAAGTAAAGTACAGTCTTTTTTTCCTAAAAGCAACCTTGTAGATTACTGGCATCTGTGAATTGAAAATAACTTGCATGTAGATCTTTCCTACAAAATATAAATGAAACAGAACACAGAAGTAATTTCAAGAAGAAAAAGGACTATACTTTTCTGCAAGCAATTGAATTTAATTCTGTAAACAATACAGGGTATACGTTCTGACATAAGGAAAAAGGGTCGGGGCACCGGTTTTGGCCACTGCTCCTCTCGTGGCCATCAGCACAATTTTCTTAATTTATTACGATGCCGTTCTCTACTGCATGCTAACGAACACAATTTTGACGCGTGACAGTTATCGTACAGTCATAGAGCTGTGGCGACTGATAACCATCTCATTTAATTGGTAGAATATCTACGCCCAGATAACAATATGCAATCATTTCGCAGGCACAACGCGCGTATCTCATGAGGGTTTAGCGTCATTAAGTGTCTGCATTATGCGACGCATTTGTGGCCGCATATGCGACGCATATCGTACGCAAGTGATGACCGCACGCGCATGTGGATATCGTGCGGGTCACGGTTTATGCTTGACAGTGCGTAAATCAACTTCGGTAAATAATTAAAAACTAACTCGAAGTATTGAGAAACATTATTTTATTTATTTTGTTAATTTGACAATATTTCACAATCGCTTGTGAGTCTTTTCATTTCTTGAAATAGAATAAAAAATAACAATGTTATAGGAACACATAATATACATAGAAAAACTATTTAAATAATTTGAAAACATTATAATTAAATAAAATAAAGAAATTAAATGTAAATAAATTAATAAATATTCTCGATAAAAAATAGAAATAATTTTATTTAAATTTTTATAAATAAATCCATACGTAAATTAAGAAACATATATCATTTACATTATTATTCATTCGTACAAACCATACGTTTTAAATAAGAAATAAGTTCTTGAATTTTACCAAATCAATATTAATATTAAAATTACCTTCGACTACCTTCGTCATACAGATGTGCTGCTTCTTACTATCGAAACTTGTTGCGACTGTAAATACCCCAAATATGTCCAAAAAAATTACTCTAAATTAACAAAGAACAATATTTATAAAAAGCCTGTTGTGTGTTTTACGAATAATCTTGTTTTTTTCGCAATGCATGACGTCAATAATAAGGTACAAACTATAAATACGAATTTGCAATTTCAATTTTATATTATTAATTTAATATACATATATTAAATTGTAATATAAAATATTATATCTATAAAAGTTCTAAATGGTAATTAAAATTAAGTATATTAAATAAATTTGGGTTTAATTTTTTTAATTTTGGAACGAAAAATGTTCCTTAATTTTTTATTTTTTAATCAAATATTATTAACATTTAGTTTGACGAGGAAAAAGTTTTCCAAAATAAATGAGAATTAAAAACAAAACTTTTAATTATAAAACAAATTTTTTTAACCCTATTATAATAATCTTGAAAAGACAATAAATTTGTTTCATAGTTTTTTAAAAGCAAAAAATGTTCCAATATGAATAGGGGCTAATAAAAATGATAAAACACAAAAGAATAAAGCTTATTTACTTTTAAAGCTTATTATTGGCTAAAATCATTAGCAAGCGTAAAAAATCAATCAATTTTTTAAATAATTTTTCCTGAGCCTCATACATTTTAGAAAACTTTTTTCCTCACAAAACTAAATGTTATTACTTGATTAAAATCATAAGAAAAGGACAACTTTTATAAAAAATTACAAAAATTTTTAAAAAATTGTTAACTAAATGTTGATGGAATGATTTTAGCTTTAGGGTCCAAAAGAATTTAACTTATTTATATAGTAATGTAAAAAAAAAAATCATTTCCAAAATTACATTAAATCTCACTGATTTAACAAAAATTGTTCAACAAATATATATTAAGAAAAATAAAATCGGGCAACTTTGAAATTTTTAACTTCGTGAAAAACATGCAAGTATAAGCATAAAGGCGTAATCGAAAGCAATTTCTAGTTTCTATCTCAAAATCTGGATTCCCCGGTGAACTTCATATGAAAATGTGTAGTTTAGATTATTTTATTAAATCTAAGTCAAACGTCATAAGTTATTATGAAAAGTTTTCATTCTGTTTACGGAAAATTTAAAAATAGAGAGAAATTCTAAATGCGATAACTCTTCAAAAAAAAGATTCGAGAAAAATAGCTGGGATGTTTTTTTTGTATGTGTAACAAGTTACATAATTTAAAATAAATCCGCAAAATGAATGGTTGATATAATTTCTTGTGAATCCAGCATGGAGTTCCTTAATTGGAAATTGCATTATATGAAGTATAATTATTTTTTCAGAAAAACATTTAGAATTGAAACAAGATAATAGGGTTATACAATTTACTATACTTATTCATCAGTTTGAAATTAATAAAGTTAATTGAAGCACTACATGGAAGTACAAGCACTGTGAAAGCACAGTGCTTTCACCAAATGAAGCGCATTCAATGATGATCATAGTGCACGCATCGCACCTACATTTGGTGAGCGCATTGCATGCGGCTGGTATGCGCCCGTACCTATTATTATCTGGGCGTTTAATGAAAAGTGCTCCAAAGTTTTGAGTATCTTCTCTCGAAAGGTGAAGATATAGGACTGTTGTAATATGTTTATTTGTGAGTTGGAATTTAGTTTCACAGATATATGTAAGTATGGTTTTATAGGCTAGGTTACACTTCAACTTTATTCAACTTTATAAATCTTATCCAGTTTTTCTCACGGATGGCCAGAACCGGAAAGAATATTGACCCTATTTTGGCCATCAAATTTTAACATTTTTAAATTGAGACTAAGCTCAACCCAAAAGTGCTTGCACATCCAGTTTCTCTTTTTTACTTGTTTCGTAGAACCCCTCGGTTTTTTTAAGCCAAGAAAGAATAAAAGCGTACTATGCGTTTTTGAAAAAAAATTATTTACTTTTATTTTTAACAATTCAAAATCTCATTTTTCCCAAAAAAACGACGCAAAATATGAATATGCAGTTCATGGTTCAAAATTGTTCCCCTTCCTAAAATCTATAAAAGTATACCCCCAATTGTTTTTTATTTCGTTTATTTTAATCAATTTTTTCAACAACAAAAAATAAAATAAATCGATATGAGGTTGCCAAAAGTAGCACATAAGTGGCAAAAACTGGAGAAATCCGAGTTTTTTAAATTTTCTAATATTTTTAGTTTTTTAATGCATTGCTTATTAATGGGCGGTTACAATTCGTGAACGACCTCCAAGAAATATATTAAACCAGTTACTTTTATTTTAAACGTAATAGTTAACTAATTATAAGCATTCAAAGCTGGAAAATTTCTAAAGTGGCCAAAACCGGTGCACCGACCCTACTGAATAATAAGCAACATAGTGTAAGAGATTTGAAAAAACTAAACTTTTGTCCACCTTCCCTATGAAAAGGCTCAAGTCAATGACTTTTAATGATTAAACAATTGCGAAAAATGTTAAACAAACAAATATTACTCTCCACATTCATTGATTGTTTCATTAATTGCTGAAAAGAATAACTTTTCACGATTTACAGGGAAGAAAATTGTTTAAACAAATGAAAATTGTTACAAAAATTGCTAAATATTCTTAAGAAAAAAATATTACTTTCAACATCCGTTAATTGTGTCATTCACACCAGAAAGTAATAGCTTTTTACTATTCACAGGGAAAAAAACTGTTTAAACAAATAAAAGTTGTCCTACAAAATGGGAAATTTTTTGAAAAATCACCAAATATCCTGAAGAAAGAATATTACTCTTTAAATCTGTTAAGTGTGTCATTAATTCCAGGAAATAACTTTTCATAGTTTACAGGAGAAGCAATTGTTTAAGCAAATGAAAAATGTTTAAATAATTACCAACTATGTTCAACTCTTGACATTCATCAACTTTATATCACTTATCCCGAAAGATAATAACTTTTCATGAATTTCGGGGTGAAAAATTGTTTAAACAAATTATAATTGCTTAAGCAATCTAAAGTTATTTAAAAAATACTTGGAAACTCTTCACCTTAAGATTAAAAATTATTCATGTTGAACAAATTTCAAAAAATACTGTCTTTTTAGCATAAAATTAATACAAAACTGCTATTTTGCATTTTTTGGGGCATTTTCCAGGCACTATAAAAGAGGTTTGGGGGGTCCAAATTAAAAATTGTCAGGTAAAAATTATTCCTTGAACATTCTTCAAGCGGCGAATATACTTTAATTCACAAAAGGATTATAACAAGTACTTCTTTTTCTCATTTTTTCAATTGAATACTGATATATACCTTTAAAGTACGTGTTTATTTATTTTGACTCTAATTAAAAATTGTATTTTAGAGCACATTTTTGGTTATGCTACAACGTTTTGGAAATGGGGTTTGCATCTTTTCGGAAATCCACCCTTCAAATATTCAGAGTAGGGAAAAAGTTACTATCTTTCCAGTCTGTTTTCCATGCATGGAATTTTCATACATGTCACTTAATTCCGAAATTTTTAAACAAATCTGAATGTTTTAATCGAAATTGTTTAAATTTTTAATAAATCTTGTAAATTTACAAAGCAACATAGAAAAGAGTCATCGGAAAGATATTCTTAGTTGATTCCGTAAACAAATTGTGCCTATTCCCGTAAAAATAGCCAAACTCTGAATATTTTTATGAAAATTATTGAATTAATGAATAATTATTGTAAATTTGCAAAGTAACGTAGGAAAGACTTATTATAAATACATTCTTTTTGGTTCTGTAAACAAATTGAGCAAATTCGTTAAAAATAGACAAACTCTGAATTTTTTATGGAAATTGTTTTAATAATTAATCATTCTTGTAAATGTATATAAGCAACGTATATAAGAGTCATGAGAATAACTTTTACTCCCTAAAAAGAATTGTGCCTATTCATTGAAAAATAGCCAAACTCTGACTTTTGTATGTAACTTGTTTAAATAATTAATAAATGTTGAAAATTTGCAAAGCATTATGGAAAAAAGTCATCGGAAAGATATTCTTAGTTAATTTTGTAAAAAAATTGAGCCTCTTTACTGAAAAATAGCCAAACTCTTAATTTTTTAATCGAAATTGTTTGAATAATTAATAATTCTTGTAAATTTACGAAGCTACATAGAAAAGAGTCATCGGAAAGACATTCGTAGTTTCCTGCGTAAACGAATTGTGCCTATTCCTTGAAAAGTAGCAAAAATCTGAATATGTTTATAAAAATTGGTTAAATAATTAATAATTATTGTAAAGCAAGTTATCGTAGAAGAGAGTTA
>CAKNYM010044099.1:20920-36184 GCA_932195095.1 Andricus curvator
CCAAACTCTGAATTATTTTATGGAAATTGTTCAAATAATTAATAATTCTTTTAAATTTACGAAGCAACATAGAAAAGAGTCATCGGAAAGTCATTCTTAGTTGCCTCCGTAAACAAATTGTGCCTATTCCTTGAAAAATAGCCAAACTCTAAATATGGTTATAAAAATTGTTTAAATAATTAATAATTATTGTAAATTTGCAAATTCTCGTAGAGAAGAGTTATTGGAAATATATGCTTGGTAATTCTGTAAACAAATTGAGCCCATTCGGTGAAAAATTGCCAAACTTTTAATTTTTCAATTGAAATTGTTTAAATAATTAATAACTCTTGTAAATTTACAAAGCAACATAGAATAGAGTCATCGGAAAGATATTCTTAGTTGACTCCGTAAACAAAATGTGTCTATTTCTTGTAAAACAGCCAAACTCTGAATATGTTTATGAAAATTGTTTAAACAATTAATAATTATTGTAAATGTGCGAAGTATCGCAGAAAAGAGTTATTGGAAATACATTCTTGGTAATTTCGTAAACAAATTGAGCCCATTCGTTGAAAAATGGACAAACTCTTAATTCTTTGAAATAATGAATAATTCTTAGAAATTTGCAAAGCATCATACAAAAAAGTCATCGGGAAGATATTCTTCGTTAATTCTGTAAAAAAATTGAGCCTATTCGTTGAAAATTAGCCAAAAGCCTATTCGCTGAACAATGGCCAAAAGTCTTCGCTGAAAAATGGCCAAGCTCAGAATTTGTTTATGAAAATTCTTTAAATAATCAATCAATATTATTATTATAGATTAGCAGTTCGAACTCGAAAGTTCATTGCCTCATCTACCCGAGACCGCCACACATCTCTGTCTTGTGCATTCTCCATCCAGTTTAGGTAATCATGTCCTAGTTCTTTTAGATCATCCCTTACATTTTTCTCCCATCTGTTTCTCGGTCTGCCTAGAGGTCTCATACCAGTCGGTCTCCCTCTTAAAACTTGCGCCACTGTTCTTTCATTGCCCATTCTTGCTACATGCCCCGCCCATCTTAATTTACGCGCTTTCATTACTCTATTAATATTTGCTGACCCGTAGAGAGCGTGCAGCTCATCATTATGCAGTTTTCTCCACTCGCCGGTCTCTTCGTCCCTTTTTGGACCATAGATTTTTCTAAGTACTTTATTCTCGAAAACTCTAAACCTATACTCTTCTCCTTTCGTCAGCGCCCACGTTTCACACCCGTACATGACGACCGGCATTATTATCGTTTTGTAAATTCTTACTTTGATGTTTCTAGATAGCGATCGCGATTTTAGTAGCGTGTTTACTGCATAATAGCACCCATTGCCAGCGTGTAGCCGCGCATTGGTTTCCGTTTTAATCTTATTTTCGCTAGTTATAATAGACCCGAGGTATTTAAACTCGTTAACCCTTTCGAATTTCATATTTCCGGCCATTAGATCCCCGTCTTGATTACTTTGTCCGGACCTGACGACGGTCATATATTTTGTCTTCGATTCGCTAACTTCCAAGCCAATCTCTTTGGCTTTTGCGATCAAGATTTCTGCATTTTTAGCTACCGTTTCTTTATCATCCCCTAGTACGTCGAGATCATCCGCATATCCAAGAATTTGTATTACCCCATTGAGGGTAGCACCGGTCGGATTCGCTTGCACTTGCCTAACCACGTATTCTAAAACTAAGTTAAAAATGACGCACGAAAGTGCATCGCCCTGTTTCAGGCCATCGCGGATCGAAAACTCTTCAGATAAACTACCGTTTACGCGTATTCTACCCTTACTGCCGCTTAAGCAAATTACGATAAGTCTAACCAATTTTCTTGGCACACCCAAGAACTCTAGGATCCAGTACATTCGCGCGCGTATAATAGAGTCGTAAGCTTTTTTAAAATCGATAAATAGCTGATGTACTGCTTCTTTAAATTCCCATTTCTTTTCTAACAGTTGTCTAATTGTAAACATTTGATCGCTTGTAGATCGGTTTCGGCGGAATCCACACTGGTAATCCCCAATGATTTCCTCGGCAAAAGGAGTTAGTCTACTTAGGATAACATTAGACAGGATCTTGTAGCACGAAGGGACAAGTGAAATTCCCCGATAGTTGTTACAGTTAGTTTTATCGCCTTTTTTAAAGATGGGAATAATGGTAGAGGTATTCCATTCTTCCGGCATGCGTTCTGTTTTCCAAACTGCGCGTATCAATTTACAAATTTGCCTTGTGAGGCAAGGGCCTCCATTTTTTATCAGTTCTGACGGTAGGTCATCGATGCCCGCGGCTTTGTTATTTTTCAACTTCTTTATGGCCATTTCTATTTCTATATCAGTAGGATCGTTAATTAATAGATCAGCAGTGTGAATTTCGCCGAGATTACCTTCAACGGGGGCTTCGCGTACATTTAATAGTTTATCGAAATAATCTTTCCATAAATTCAGTCTCTCTGTCGCATCGGCTACTAGATTGCCATTTTCGTCCCTCATTACTTCCGTTCTACTTTGAAAGCCTTTCCTTATAAAATTGATTCCCCTGTACATCTCACGCGGGTTATTTTGTTTATTATGCGCTTCTATTGCTAGTATTTTATTATTTTCCCACTCCCTTTTCTTGGATCTATAGAGCCTATTTGTACTTTTGATAATCTCGAGATATTTCTTATGTGTTTGATCGCACTTATTTTGTAAACTACTTAGTCTGGCCTTCCGACGTTTCTCAAACCAGAGTTTGCACTCTTCGTCAAACCATGGTTTGCTTTTGGTTACTTTCTTAAAACCTATCGTAAGTTTCGCGGCTGCCTTTATCGCCTTTTTCGTATTGCTCCACAGGGTTTCCGGGTCCTCCTCGTGATTATTGTTATCGTCTCTCTGTTCTTGGAGAGCGTCGAAACTATTAGAAATCTCAACTTGGTAATTTAATGTTTCTGTTGCTGTTTTGAACTTATCTATATTGAAACGAACTGTTGGCTCTGTGCGGCTTGTTTTCTTACTTAACGCTAGCCTAGATCTTAGTTTTACTATCACGAAAAAATGGTCTGAATTTAAATCCGCTCTCCTATACGATCTTATATCGAGAATGTTTGTATGACGTCTTCTGTCAATTAGAACGTGATCAATCTGATTGTGAGTATTACCATCTGGTGATGTCCAGGTGGCCTTATGTATATTTTTATGCTTGAAATATGTGCTTTTGACAACGAGGTTCTTTGAAGCTGCAAAGTTTATTACTCTGGTTCCATTATCATTACTGACGTCATGCAAACATTCTGATCCTATTGTAGGCCTATACATTGGTTCTTTTCCAATTTTCGCGTTGAAATCCCCTAATACTATTTTTGCGTCAAACGTTGAGAACTTGTCAAAAACCTGCTCGATTGTTTCATATAAAAGATCTTTAGTGTCTTCGTCTTTGTCCTCGGTGGGGCAGTGCACATTGATTAATACGTGTTTGCTGAAATTACCCTTTAGTACAATGTATGATAACCGGTCGTTAATGAATTGCATGTCGATAAGTGCTTGCGAAATTCGTTTATTAATAAGAAAACCAGTCCCCAGTCTTTGCCCCTTAGCTCCTCCCCAGTGCAAAGTATAGTTATCCCTAGAAATTGACGCGAAATCGCCCGACCAGCAGGTTTCTTGAAGTGCTATTAAGTCAGTTTTGTATTCAATTGCTATCTTAATAAGTTCGCTAAATCGGCCAGTATTTAGACTACGCGCGTTTAGAGTTCCCACCCTTAGATCTTTAACTGTAGTTTTTTGTTTTTGCAAGTTAGCCATGGTAGTTTCAAGATAATCCGCAAGTTAGGATCCTATTCCGATCGTAGGTGAGTCCACTGTCCCAGGAGTGATAATGCCCATACCTCCCTAGGTCTAAGTATGGGAGCTTTCCGACTCTGACAAGGACCATGTCAACTTGTCGTCAGACACATTACAGTCTCATCCTCGTACCCTAACGTCCCCCTGCAAGGCAGCGCGCCTACTGGCATCAATACCCCTTTGGCCCTATGCAGGCGAATCATTCCACACATCCCTTGCGGGCAGTGTCATCGCTGCAGTGTCCAATGGGCAGCAGGATTTTTCCCTTACAAGATTTTTAGTTTTGGTTCGGTTAGAGTTTCTAGGTGGGTACACGCTGCACCTTGGCTTGCCAGAACCCACCCATTGTGTATGAACGCGAATAGGTGGGTCCCCCCAAGCCATGGTTGTCGTGTACCTCTTTTTTACCAGTGCTAGATTCACCACACCCACGACTGGCTCCTATCGGCTGTCCGCGACTGCTTATTCTTGTATTCGCAGTTAACCTTGGGGGCTGTTCAGCCTTACGGGCCGTTCCTCTATCCGCAACCTGAGGACGCGCTACGTAGTGGTGATAGGAAACCCACCGAGTAGATCAATCATTATTAAATTTGCAAAATATCGAGGTAAAGAGTCATCGAAAAATTATGCAAACTCTCAATTCCTTTATGAAAATTGTTTAACCTTGGTTGTGCACACCTCTTTGAAATTACGTATTATGCACAGGGGGTATGTCATACCCCAGTTACTTCAAACTTTTATTACAGTCGTACAATTCGTTATTTTGACTCAAAAAAAATTGCTGGCTATTTTTCAAAGCTTCCAAGATAAGATCTAATAGATGTCATTATTATTTTGTAACATAAAAAAATTATAAATGATGTTAACGAAAAAAAACCCGAAAAATGGACTTTTTTACTAAAAAATGCATAAAAAATTCAATTTTTGAATAAATTTCGCGAGATTATTTTCTTGAAGTACCACACTTTCAATGAAAAATATTAGTTTATAGCGGAGTTGAAAAAAGTATATTTATTTTTCTATATGAATTCACGCGATTTTGAAAAAAATGAAAGTTTTGATTATTATAAGAAATATGGGTCTATTTTCAAAATAATCGTTTTATTGACAGCTTTTTGAGTTATTATCACACAAAATAATGTAAAATTATTATACAAATATAAAAGAAATTACAAGATTTTAGGAACAAATATCAATCTACATAGGCACAGGCAACGCACATAGGCGATCGATGCTTGTTACACACAGGGCGTTCGCACGAAGCGCACCCATACTTCGTTTTCGTATCTTCTTTTCTCGTGCAAAGTGAGCATCGACAATATTTATCATAATTTTTTATTTCAAGCGTCTCCGGTTTGTCCTTAGCAATGCCCAGTATTCCTGCGATCCCCAATTTTAACTCTGAGCGTAGAGAAAATATCGTGTACGTACTGTGCACATGGGGTATTTCACACCCCAGAATTTCCAAACGTCAACTTCTCACCACTGCCCAGAGCAGACTAAAGCCGGACGGGCAAAACTATGTATGGGATCTTGAAATGTTATTTCTAGACTACATGTAAATGTCCGCACAGGTCCCGATTCGCATTGTACGTATTAGAAAAACGCGTTTGAAAATACGTTGGGGTATGTCCTACCCCCGGTGCACAACAAAGGTTAAATAATTAATAATTCTTGGGAATTTACCAAGCATCATAGAAAAAGTCATCTGAAAGATATCCTTAGTTGACTCCGTTTTCTTTAACCCTTTGAGGGGCATATTTTTCTGATGGACGAATTTTGGAAGTCATAACTGATTTTAAGGTTTTTGGGGTCGCTAATTACGATTCCGGAGTCAGATTTCGGAAATTCAAAATGGCGGAACCAATATGGCGGCTATTTAGAGCCAAATTCGTGGTTTTTTGTTCAATCGGCGGGAAACCAAATGTATGGGAGTTTTTGAGGTCGCTGATTACGATTCTGATATCAAAGACATAAAATTCAAGATGGCAGATACAATATGGCGGCTATTTTCAGTCAAATTTATGGTGTTTTTGCTCCATCTGCGAGAAACCTGATGTGTGGGGGATTTCGAGATCACTGATTACGATCCTGATATCGAAGTCACAAAATTCCAGATGGTGAGGATGAATCTCCTTTTGCAGATTTCCTCTCAGATTCCGTCTTGCAGAGATGGATGGAATTTGGGAGAAAAAAACGAAATGTTAGTCCGAGAGTAGCATACGCACATTTTCATATCAATTTTCTTACCAAAATTGCCGCCATATTGTATTCGCCATCTTGAATTTTGTGTCTTTGATATCAGAATCGTAATCAGCGACCTCAAAAACCCCCATAATCCGGTTTCTCGCCGATTGAACAAAAAAAACCACAAATTTGACTCAAAATAGCCGCCATATTGGTTCAGCCATTTTCAATTTCAAAAATCTGACTCCAGATTCGGAAACTACGACTCAAAAAACATAGAATCCCACCATGACTTGAGCATGTTATGGGGCTTGTTTTCCTACAACCAAATTTATCCGTAAAAAGTGGCTTTTTTTGAAAGTAATTTGTTTATAATTATGAACATAATGAAGATATTGATTTCTCATCTATGAAAATATCAATATTTGAACCTCAACTCCTCAAACATCCAATAAATTACGAAAGAATACAAGGAAGAAGTAGGAAAATATCCAAATTATTGATGATAAACAGGTGGGACGTATATGTCCCACTGCCCCGCAAAGGGTTAAAGATATATGAGCCAAGGATGAACACAGTTTAAAAGTTTTCACAACTTGTTTAAATTCCAAAAATAATTCTAATTTTAATGGTTTCTAAAAAAAACTAGCACAGGATGAATTCATATTTTCAATTGTTTAAGATTGTAATAATGGTTACAATTAGATGGTCGTTATATTATTTGAAAATGTAACTGAAAGTTAAATAAAATAAAATTCTAAACGTTCATAATTTTGTATTGTTAGTTACAATTAGAAGCATGTTATTCTCATTTAAAGATGTAAATGAAAGTAAAATAAAATTCTAAACGTTCATAATTTGTATTGTTTATTATTCTAATAAAAAAAAAGTATTTTCGAAAATAAACAGAGGCTATATAATTTTCAAAAGAAACATTAAGAAATGAGTCAAAATATTAATTAAAATAGTAATTCTTTCTTTAAATATAATTAGCCCAGGATAAAATCATATTTTCAATTGCTTGCGATTTAAAAAATAGTTTAAACTTGAAAGAAGTCATAGTCGTCGAAAATCTAACTAAAATAGCAGTGTAAATATTTTCATCGATTACGTAAACAGATACGATAAGCGTCGTGACTCGAGAGCACTCACACTCTCGGATCTACGAGGCCAAGCCAGTTGCTGACACATCCCATGCACAGTAGAACTGGGAACGTCACACTATAGAACTGTTAACATCGCTCTATGGCTAAAGCCATATCAAAACCTCCTTTCAAATATAGGATAATCAGCTTATAAAATTATAAACAATTTTTGAATTTATAGGGGCCATGGGCAGATCAATAGACATAACAAACAAGTTACTATTGGGATTAGAGTATTTCATTAAAAGATGATTTTTTTATAAAAAATAATTCGATATAATGATTGTTTAAAGAGTTTGTTTAAATGCAGCTTACAACTACGGTCTCATGATCTTCAGTCGTCACACATAGGGTTTGTCAATTTTCTCAGGTTCTTGGCCCGTTTCGCGATGTATTTTGCTAAATTTATGTTCACCGTCGTCATGTCCTGGGTCTCAGGATATAAGAAGACCCCCGAGAATGCCCCGAGTGCGTAAAAAAATACATTTGCAAACGGTTCTCGTCGTTCGGATGTTGACGTCCTCTATCCTAACATTTCACCCTTTCGGAAAATGAATATTTTCACTCAAAATATTTATTTCTTCAGCACAAGGATATGTCTTCCAAAATTTTATCGATCCGAGGATCTGAGAGGAAATATGTATGGAGTCAGTACCGGAAAATTGCACCCGCTACCGGTGAAATCGCAGTAACATTTTTCGAAGATCCGGCAAAACTCTCGTGCAACCTGAGGACACGGAGCGACCTGATGACGACCGCCTTCTGCACTTCCCCGCAAGTGTCTTAGCATTTCGTTGACACGCCGTGATGCTTTTCAGGCTATTAACCAGTGAAAGCTTGGCACCTCCAAGAACACCGATGATCAAGACGACTAGCTTAACAGAATATTCCGGGTATAACCGTCGCTACTCCCTTATAAGGTCTTTATATCTCTCTTTTTTTTCATTCTCCTTGTCTATGATGTTCTTGTCGTCTGGTGCCAAAAATTCGTTACCGAACATGGTACGTTTCTCGAAGTGAAGGAGAACTATGTCAGGCCTCGAGTGCGCGACAGAAACAATTGTCGAATATTTGAAGTTCCAGTATATGCGGCACTTCTCATTTTCGACAATTGACTCTATTACCCTAGGAGCGATTGGCGGAGCGGTATCAGAGCTAATGCCGTAAGAGTGACCGACAGTGTAATAAAGTACTCTTAGTACCGCATTGTGCCATTGGATGTACGTCGTTACCGTATAAGTTGGACCACTAGATAGTATGTATCCTAGATGCTCGGGGTGTGCACTGTGCATGGCACGCTCTGCAGCAATCATCGGGAATGTCTTGGCTTAAAATGTGGCGACGGCATGCTCAAGTTGAAATGATACCCGCTTGACACGCAAAAATGAAACCCTCCGTGCCCGACTTCAATCCGGGTGATTTGAGGAAAGAAAACGTTAGCTCATACGACATCGACTGATCCTTCACATTTCTGTGGAAGATGTCGTGCATCCTTTTGTCGTGAAGCTGTTCACGAGCGTTTTTCTCATGTGATTTTTAGATCTGAGCCTTCAGGAGTGAGTTCTCGAGATGGATAATGTTTGATGCGATTTGCTCACCCCTGATATTGAAGTCAAGGCCATGTATTTCAGCAGTCCCCTCCTATGTTTGCATAGAAACGCTCCTTTGCCCATTTCTTCGTGTTTCCTAACCATTTTAAGAAGAGGGTCTCGTCCATTTGCGACTATATGTGCTGTACCCAGAATAATCCTGTTGTGAAGATATTCAAGATTAAGTATTCCGCGACCACCTTGGCGGCGTGAGATGTAAAATCGCGGAACAGACGACTTAAGGTGCATGCTTTTGTCCATGGATCCACTCCAAATGAATGTAGTACTACCGGGACGGCAAGTATGTTCGTTGCATATACTTTGTTCCTCGCCGACAGTTCAGGGGACCAAATCTGTCAGATAAGACGTTTGTATTTGCATCCGAGAGCATTCTTAATCGATGTTGCGTCCTAGATGCGGCTTTGTGGCACGCCCAGTTATGTATAGGTCTCTCCAGCGCCATGGTGTCGTATAGCGCTTCTATCGACGAGATCAGGGTCTTCGGAGATGCCATTAAGTTTTCCTCTCTCCAAATTAACCTTGCCGCATTTTTCTAACCAAACTCCATTCCAATCTCGTGAGTGTACTCGTTGACAATCTCTGGAGCTAGATTTAGTTTCTATTAATCTTTAGCATAGACCTTGAGATCTTCAATGTGACCTTTCATTCTGAAAGGTGACGTTGTTAGTTGTAGTCAATCCAGGCCATCGTTAGGTTGCGCTGGTAAGATGCTGCGTCTTTGCGGATACATCTGTCGATGAGCAGGTTCTTCTCTGGTTTGGGCGGGTGATCGATATTAACTGGAGGTTATATAGTTTTATTATAATATGTAGATAGTTGTAGTAAGTGCTATTGAAAACAGTCGAACGCGCAGGGTTCCCGAAAATGGGTTGAACAAGAATGTCGTCTACCGTAGAGTTGGGCGAGCAAATCAAGACAGATTAAATGGGATGGACCGGCAAAATGTAAATAATTTTGAGTGGACGGATTAACTCAGAGACGGCCTGCTGATATGCTACCATACCAGTATGGTCCCTAAACGAGAAGGTTACATGGAGCAACTGCATGCTCTGTGGTGCGAGAAACACCCAGAGCTCTCGCATTTTTTGCATCAAAGTCTGCGAAACCGTGCCGAGGAACTCAGCAGGCAGGCATCCAATAGAAGAAGAGCGATGCTTTAGGACGAGGAGAAATATCAACATCCAGATTTCTCTCAAGCCCAAAGTCTGGCTGAACTGGATGACAAGCTTCGAGGAGATTTTTCGGAAGAGTTCGACCTCTGGACCATCAGTTGTGGTGTGTATGATGCGGCGAGAACTTTGGCGGATGCAACCCTTAAAACAAAAACAAGGGCTGATCATAAGACCAAAAGACGAATGCATCAACTCAGCACATAGATAGGCTGGGAAAGATAGTATGCGTCCCGCATTCAGTGTGTGATTGACTACATAACATCTTGTTATCTACCTGGGTGAGGTTTATGCGTGGGGGAGGATGAACAGGGACTTAGGCGAAGGGGGAAGGGAGGTAGATGAAGATATGCACTTGACTACGGAAAAATGTGAGAAACGGTGAATAGCTTCGCTCTCGGTGCAGTAAGAGAGGGAGAGAGAGAGTGCACAAGGCGAGGGGGAAAGGACTACGGAGTGTGGAAGGCTGTCGCGAGTCGGACCCGGGCCAGTTCTGTCTATCGGGACGCGGGTTTATTGGCGTCTTGGATCTCTCGGCTAGCCACGCGTCGAGTTGTTTCATACCCTGTTGTACGTTCTGTTGACTATTGGGTGGGGTTAACGCAACCCTCTTGATATCGCCCTTGACTAGGCGTCGCCACGCGGCATTTGTTTTAAAATGTTTTTTTGTTGTTGGTGGGGGGGGGGGGGGGGGGGGGGGGCGTAAAGGGAGGTAGTTGGTAGAGGTTAGGAGCAGAGACAATTCACGTATACCGGTACTTGACTAGTACCGGCCACTGGTGAGAGGTCCCGGTAAGTTAAATTCGCCGGGGGAAAGACGTGACGAGGCGAGCTGTCGCACGGCGTTCCCGTTCCTCAACGGGAAGTGAAGCCTCCTCGACTTGTATCAACCTGCGTCACCGCATCCGCTGATTAGGGCGCGTGATTCGAGCACTCCCTTTCATCAAGGGAGCCTGTTCAGCGTGGCGAAACAACCCGTACACAGACCGGACTCTGGGTCAAATAGTGTGAAGTGAGCGACGGAAGCGCTCGTGTGCGTCACGAATCTGCGTGAAAAATGCCAGCCTCTTACCGTAAAGTTGCCTTTCAATAGCATGTGCCAACCATACGGTCAGCTCCGATGCTGCTTAATCCGGAACTTAATCCGCAAACGGAGGACCAACCTGTCGGCCGGACTCCGCTCAACAGAACGGCGAAACAAGTGATTCTGCACAAATAAAATCACACTATAACACTGCACAAAAACCAAACACAATCTTAAAACGAGGACACGAGAACCGATTTCTGCTGGATGCGTTGACTGCTGAACTCTGGATGAAGCCGATTAATCACCGAAAATCGATAAGACCCAATTGTCCTGTGTTCCGATGAAAGGACTCGAAGCAAGGATCGAAACTTTTTAAAAAAGTAAAGAAGAGGATGAAGACTGACCACCGAAATAAAATAAAAGAGAAAAGGCAGAGGGCTTGTGTGAGAATGTAGCGTTTTATTAAAGAGAATGTGTGAAGGCAGAGCGAGGCAACTGCGCTTCCAATTTCTTACAACGACTGATCTTAATGTCGAGAGTTTCGCTCCCGGTGACCGGGCACGGAGCTCTCTGTGGAGGTGGGGAGCGGCAGCGGGCCCGCTGATTGGCCAAGACCCCGACAACGGAGTCGCAACCAGGCAGTGGGGGACGCCTGCCTCGGTCCTACTGCCTCAGCCTCCATGCGTCGGCACCGAAATTCATACTTATTCTAAAAATTATAATTTACAATTAAAAATATAAACAATTAACCTAAAGATCTGAAAATAAAATATGTAACTTCAATTTATCCTAGCTTGATTTTTCAAAAAGAACCATGAAGCTAGGCCAAATAGAATGGTCGTTTGAGTTTATTTGTTTATAATTTATTGTTAATAATTACAATGTTTACTTTTTAATAATTAATACAAATCCTCGAACGGCCCTTCCATTTCTTATTCAATATTAAAGTAAATCCCTGTATTTAAACTGTGATAGAAGGATTTTAATCTATCTTTAACGTTACTACCAGCGTAAAGGAAAATTTATTATAATTAATTAATTCTATCCATTTGGATTGATGTACGTGCACATGTGAGTTCACGGATGCACGTACATCCATCGGAAGGTTGTCAACTTAACCTGTCCATTCAAGGGTGTATGTTTATTTGTTTATTTTCTGACATGGTAGTTATTATTCCCAATATACCGGGACCCATAGCTCGTCAATTTTCCTATCCCTGATACGTAGTTATTTGAATATTTTTATAGCAATACAGATATTATTATGTTTCTTTTTTTTTTCAAAATATATTATTCCAAACGCTGTTTCTCAAAGTGCCGGTTGAGCTCCCCGGCTTCAACCCGTGCGCCAGAGTGAGAAGGGAAGATGCGGGTAGAGAGAGCGATAGTATTGAGAGAAGGTAGAGAGCGCGCGTGGGAAAGAGCGCACGTGCCTTGGCCTGCCGCAATGTTTTTCAAGGAGGCGAAAACACGGCAGCTGCACGTGATCGTGAGCTGTTTACGTGACCAGGGAGAATTTTCTGGCACTCACAGGTCAATGAATAAGAAAGCGGAAGGTCCCATTACAATGGGATGATTCATTTGGATGAGCAAAATCATCGTTTAGAACTTCGTAAAATCCTCAATTTGTCACGTAGTTCCTTCACTTATAATGCCTTTCGAAAATTTGAGTGGAAGATTGCACAGACAAATTGCTTGTATTTTCCGAGGTTTTCAGTTCAAACACATGACATACAACAATCTGGCAGGAATTTCACTGCCAGGGTCCGACAGTTCGCGCCCGAACTGTGGATCCATGATCACACATTCAACAAGTGAAAGCAGCTGACCATCAGGCAGCATGTTATTGACAGAATACGGATACTATCTGACACTAGGAGTCTAGAACAGAGGGAGAGGTGGTTTAGAGAAAATGAGCAGTTCTGTGACCCATCTCGTCTTTTGCAAGACCCTCCTGTTACTGTCGACCACCCGCCCAAAACAGAGGAGGTTGAAGCATTTTGGAGAGAAGTCTACGAAGTGCAGCATCCACTGAATGAAGACACAGAGAACATAAATAGCTTCAGGGAGCTGTGCAGTTACCTCATAACGCCTGAGGAGGAATGCCTACTTATTATTACCGAGGAGATGAAAAAAGTATTAAAAGGCATGAAGAACAATTTCGCTTCGGGACCAGATGGTATCAAGACCTTCTGGCGGAAGAAGTTTCCTTCAACCCATCAGCATCTGGACCCCATTTTCATATCATCTCTAAATTCGGAAGAGCCTGTTCCGGAGTTGTTGGTGGAAAGGCGCCCAGTGCTCCTCCCGAACATGGGCATTTTTTCTGACCCTAAGAATTATAGGCCTATAACTTTTGTGAACAAAATGAATAAGGTCTTCACAGATATCCTAAGTGATCGGATTGTTCAGAAAATCGGACCTGTGTGGCGAGAGATGTATGAACAACGCGACTCAAAGAAAGGCGTAGCAGGATATCGGGAGAACCTGCTCATCGATAGATGTGCCTGCAAAGACGCAGCATCACACCCGCACTGCCTATTGATGGTCTGGATCAGACATGCCCAACTCGGGGAAATTCCCTGCGAGAACACATGTTCCGCGTTCCCTACTCTTTCTCCCTACTCTTTGACGTACGCGTCTACCACGCGCATGCGTCTACCACCTCTCTCGCTCTCTAGGAGAAAGAGTAGGGACGCGAAATATGTGTTCTCGCAGGGAATTTCCCCGAGTTGGGCATGTCTGGTCTGGATTGACGACCGGAAAGCTTTCGATTCAACCACCCATAGACTTATCATCTGTCTGTTAGAAAGCTTAAACATTTATCCACACATCGTGAGGTGCAAGGAGAGATTGATGCCGCTTTGTAAAACCAGATTTACTATCTCATCTGGAAAACATCGTGTGACAACTAACAACGTCACCTTTCAGAGAGGTGTCTTTCAGGGCCACACCATGAGCCCTCTCCTCTTTTGCCTCACATTATTGCCAGTTTCTCTCCCATTTCGCCATTCTGAAGGGTACTTCTGCAGCAAACCCTGATATTGAAAGCATAAGGTCACTCATATATTTTGCATGGATGATCTCAAGATCTATGTTAACAATAAAGAGAAACTAGATCTAGCTCTAGGGATTGTCAAAGAGTATACACGACAAACTGGAATTAAGTTTGGGTTAGAAAAATGCGCCAAGGTTAATTTGAAGCAAGGAAAACGTAATGGCATCCCCAAAGACCCTGCACTCGTCGACGGAAGCGTTATGCGACAGATGGGCCACCGAACTGTCTGCGAGAAACAAAGCATCTGCAACGAACATGCTTGCCGTCCCGGTAGTACTCTGTTCATTTGAAGTGGTTCTATGGACGAAGGGCGAGCTGAGATCCCTCGATATCGGGTCACGAAATTGTATGCACTTGAACAAAAGCATGCACTTTAAGTCGTCTGTTCCGCGATTTTACATATCACGCCGTCAAGGTGGTCGCGGAATATTGAATCTCGAATGTCTTCACAACAGAATTATTCTGGGTACAGCACATATAGTCACAAATGGACGAGACCCTCTTCTTAGAATCGTCAGGAAACACGAAGAAGTTGGCCAACGGGCGTTTCAATACAAAGCTGCTGAAACACTTCGCCTTGACTTCAATATCACTGGTGAGCAAAATGCATAAAACATTATGCATCTCAAGGACTTACTCCTGAAGGTCCGGATTAAGAAAGCACAGGAGAGAAACTTCCGCGAACAGCTCGTCGACAAGAGCATGCACGGCATCTTCCACAGAAATGTGAAGGATCAGTCGATGTCGTATGAGCTAACGTTGTCTTTCCTCAAATTACACGGATTGAAGTCGGGCACGAAGGGTTTCATTTTGGCATGTCAAGACGGTGTCATTTCCAAATTAGCATACCTTCGTCACATTTTGAGCCAAGAAATTCCCAATGATAGCTATAGAGCGTGTCATGCATACCCTGAGCATCTAGGACACATACTGTCTAGTTGTCCAACTCATGCGGGAACGATGTACGTCCTAGTCACAATGCGGCACTAAGAGTGCCTTATTACCATCTCTGTCACTCAGACGGCATCAGCCCTGACATGGATCCGCCAAACGCTCCTAGGGTAATAGAATCAATTGTCCAAAATGAGAAAAGCCTCATATAATTGAACTTCATATTCTCGACAATTGTTTCTGCCGCGCACTCGAGGCTTGCCATATGTTTTGACCTAGGGTCTTGTCGTCTCGCCTTGACGGATCGACGACTCAATTAAAAAGAGGGATAAAATTTATCTAATTGCGCATTAATTTTT
>CAKNYM010044099.1:36194-56346 GCA_932195095.1 Andricus curvator
CATTTAGGCGCGTAAATTAAATAGAAAAATGAATGATAATCTTAATTTTAGTGTTGCGCGACGCAACACCATAGTTCTCCTTGACTTCAAAAAAGGAACCATGTTCGTTATCGAATTTTCGACATCAGCCTACAGGAACATCACAGTCACGGAGAATGGAAAGAAAGAGAGGTACAAAGACCTTATAAGGGAGTTGCGACGGTTATTGTAGTGGGGATACGGAAGGCGGTCGTTCTAGGGTCGCTCCGTGAGCTCCGGGTGCAGGCGACTTTTGACGGTTCGTCGTATTGAGTCAATTGCAGATTGTAATCACCTATATCACGGTCACTGAAACGTTACCCCGATTTCACCGGGAGCGGGTGCAATTTTGTAGAAAGGCACCCGCTCTCGTTAAAATCTCGCGGTTGTCCTTATGACAAACTTTTAACTATATATATCGATCAGAGAGATCAGGGCTGCTTTCGATATAATCGCAACCTCTTTTCTTATAGGATATGCAAATTTCGCAGCCCAAAAAAATGCCATAATACAAAGTACCAACAATTTCGGTTGCAAGGAATAGTATATACCACGTGAAAATTATTTATCGCAGAAGTATTATTTGAAGGTTTACAGGCACTTGCTGTATGTTTTTGCGTTACTTTATAATATAATTCAATTTTTTTCCGACGTCAGTAAAATGACCATATTCCTTGCGTGCAACGCCAGCGCGAAATCATATCTTTGTAACCCATGAAGAGGTACTGCGCATACGTGGTCATCTGTGCATGCACACTTCTCTGTCGTCACTGATTAAAAATACTCGATTCCGCTCTCTCTATTGAATGCATGCGAATATGTTCATTTTAAAGAAGTCGGGGAAAAGTATCGTATGCTACACGGGAGGGATACTTCACACATCGAAAAATGTCCGCTTTCTTCCTTTGTAGCATAATATACTATAGTTCACTTACATATCATAATTTTATTATTTTCTAGGGGAAACGGACTGGAAAGTTATTGTTATTGATGTCAACGATCCAATGGCTGACCAGTTGAATGGTAAAATGTTGTACATACTTTATTTTCTTATTTCTTGGGAAAGGTTGCTTTCCTGTGAGTTTCTAATAGATTTATTTACTTGATTAAAATCTTACTGGTTCCTGAGATTTGACTAAAAATATCCAACCGCACCTATGCGAATTTCAGTCGGCTTAAGCAGCGAGGCTTACTGACAGTAGTGATCGCCAAATGAAACTCCACACAGACACTGTTGGACATTTTTAGTCTTATCCGGGGAACCTGTCAAGATTTGTTTAATTTTATCAACAAGAGTTGAACTTGAGATAAAAAATTAGAAAAATTCTTGAATTTTTTTAAAACTTCGCACGTGATGAGAAGTTTTAAAATAAGCTCTGAAAGAGAAAGTCTTCTCTTCAAAAAGTCAAAAATATATTAGGATCTGAAATCTAGGTTGCGCTAGTGTCGCGAACTAGTCCAAAGTGTTAGAATTTTCTAGCATAAATTGAGTATAAAGTGATTTGCGATTATTCTGTGAAGTGTAAATCCAATAGTAAATATTAAAAGTTAAAATCAATTGAAAAATATGTGTTTCAGAAGGAATTTCCATCATATACTGTGAAAAAACACGTTTCCTGTAAAAACTGTTTTTTCTCAACAACAACAAAAACATTTTACTAATTATGTAAGTTTCAACACATTATGAGCTTAAATAAACTGTGTATAATGTAGATGGCGAAAATTTTGATTCAGAATATGCAAGGCATATGAATAATAGACGATCAAAACTGAAATACGAATTCTAACCTAACTTGTAGGTTATACCTTTTCAGACAGTGAATATTTCATGTATAATAGCAGAGATGAGGTGGGAGATTGCTCATGCCATGTATTTGATGTCGACTGACTTACCGCAACGCGCCCTGTGTGCCTTAGCCTTTCGGAAACTAAAATTAAAGGTCCAAAAGCGCGCCCTGTGTGCCTAATTGTTCGCGTTCGGGAACTAAAATGATATGATAAAAGCCAGAGGTAAGCAACGTGTTGAAAAATTTTAAAGATAAATTTAATTATTTTAATTAGAAAAAAAAAAAACTATCGAGTGTGAAATCTTTTTTTCTTAGTAACATATACCTCTTTCCTCATATGGTACAATTTGGAATTAAATGAATGATATTTCTATTTAATAAAACAGTATAGATTTGTATACACTTTTTTGTTCTAACGAAAATCGTTTTTCTCATATAAAAACAATATTTTTCTTTATGCACACAAAAATTGATTTATACTGAAGAAAAAGTTGTTCGTGTCAATGATTATATTATTTGATTTAACAAAATAATGAAATTGAACATACGAAGCTTTTATTTATTCTAACTGATGCTTTTATTAAGAATACAAAATGTTATTATTTCAATAATCAAACATTTATTTTTTCTACAAATAAGGATAGTTTAAAATACGTATATTTTCAGCCATGTTTTCCTAAAACCGGATGCAGTTGTATGCATTGTCCTTATATCCTCTTTTTCAAATAACAAGCTAAAAACCTAAATTTCCAGAAAACATTTTGGCATACAGCCATTTTTTAATATTTTTTTCACCATACCACAACACATCCTTACTATTTCAAAATAAACATAATTTTTATTACAGAAAAATGTAACGCGTTACCTTGAAGTTAACGTTTTAAGATTTCATTAAGGCAATGAAAAACGTTATTATTTAAAATTAGGCGAATTTTCACTTTGAATTAAAACAAAAAACTTCAAGAAACGATATCTTAAATTAAAAAAAAAAAACTTTCTGGATGCTAGAATTCCAAATTATGTCAGACTCTCTGCAATTGTTATGCAAAAATTTTTTTAAATATTTAAAACACTCAATAAGTAAAATTATATTATGTTACTGAATTCCAAAAAAATGACATCAAAACTGCCAAGAATGATATTTTTCATAATAAAAACATAAACGACCCCAAGAAGAAGTATTTTGATAAGTTCTTTAAGATGCTATTGCGAAAAAGGTTTAAACTGCAATGTATTCTTATTATACAATTATACATAATAAATTAAGAAAATTGTATCTCAATCTGGATTTGTGAAAATTAAGCCACTAATTTACAATTATATTTCCCTAAAGAACTAAAGTAAATTAGTAGCTCACTGATTTCATAAAATATTCTTAAAATATACGAATTAATCATTTGGAACATTTGTTTTATAAATAATTTTATAAATTTGAATTGTGACGACGCCATTAAGCAAGAAAAGTTTCAGTTTAAAACTGAATTTTTAAGTAAAGTATTTTTCTTCGTCCCCTAGCCGACAGTACGTCTTTCCGACCGCATTTCTGTCCGGGAACAGTGGGTTTTGTGGGCTGCTAGAGTTAACGCGATCTCTGATTGGCTGCGAGATTTTTGTGACTCGCTGACGTAGCAAACTGACGTACCAACGCTCAGTATTATGTTATTGTGTACTTAGCCTCTGAAAAATAATAATCTTGGCAGGTGAATGGAAAAAAGAGAGCGTCTGTACAGTTCAACCTCAAAACTGATCGTTTAACCTTACGGCGATTTTTGTGCATAAAAAGGGTACGTCTGAAGTGCACGTCTGAATGTTCTGCGGACGAGGAAGAACTATTACGAAAAAATAAAAAATATGTGTTTTTGATACCCGCCTCGATCATCAAAACCTCGGCTTCGCCTAGGCTTTGCAAAAGTCGGGCGGGCGACCGAATCCCATGCATCCACTCAGCTGACCGAGAGCAGCAGCGGCGCTACGCGAGGTGGCGCGCATGCTGATGCAGGCCACAAAAGAAAAAGCATCCGAGCTAACAGACCTTGTAGCTGGTGGGAGGGCTTACGGGTCTCATTGACCACAGATCCGAAATAGGTGAACCTGAGGGGCCGCATCGCGAGGTGTGGCTACTCTGGGGAACTGTCGGACTCTGTTCGGTGAGACTTAAACCAAGGAGCGATCCTTCCAGGGGGTAATGGCAAAGCCCACTGGAATATCGAGAGCGCGAGTTCTCATGCTCCCAAGCTAAGATGTGATCGCCGTGTCGAGGGCTGAATGGCACCAGGGTCAACAAATCCTTGGACGCCCGGTCTGCCCCCCTCAGTAGAGGTGGTCAGGCGGGGGTTTCAAAGGAGGTGTCTTAACTTTGTTTCCAACAAATTTTAAAAAACAAAATATAAACGATGAGGGATCCGTTTCGGGTCCATCATCCAACCCACCGCCAAAAGAGGGAGGCTCCGTAGGGGGCATCCCTCCAGAGGCGGTGCGAAATAATGAAGATGGTGGAGACAATTATGTCGAAGCCGTGGAAGTGCAGCTAACGGAACTCTCCGTAGGGAAAAGGCACCGTAGCGGAGCACAAAGAAGGAGAGCCCGTAATGCGCGGCTCGCAAACAGCAGCCAAGGCTCCTCACAGGGGGCAGTGGCTGCTCAAACTTTACCCGGAGCAACTCCTCAGGCTTATTCTATAGGCAAGAGGAAGAAGGGCTCCGCAGAAACTCCCCCAAACAGGGAGTTGAAACGGCAGAAGGCTCTGGTAACACAGGGCGTTACTTTCGCGCAGATGGCCAACAACGCCCTGGTGAGAGTTGTCGTTGCGTCGGGTTATCCTGATGATTGTCCAACTCTCGAGGATTTGGACAGGTTGAGGGATGAAATCTCAAAAGGGATTGACGCGTTACCTCGTGAGGGACGCGCCCCCAGATTCAACGACATCTTCATTAGGTCGGGGGCTATCGTTGTGGAGGCCGCGGATATCTGGTCGCGAGTCTGGATTGTGGAGAAAACCCCAATGTTCAGGCTTAGAGAAGGTCTGAACTTGGAAGTCAAGGGGACGGAGTGTCTGCAAAGGTACCGCAGAGCGACCGTACTGATTCCCGGTAATCCCGAGAGTCCGGCGACCGTTCTGGGGCGCCTGAGTTTTCAGAACCCGTCGCTACGAACTGATTCGTGGAAGGTGTTTTCCGACAGGCAGGGATCCAGGCCGAAGGGGAGAGGCTGGATTCTAGTCGTTGGTCTTCCCGAATCTTCAATCAGAGCCCTTGCAGCTCTAGATTATCATCCCTATCTGGGGGCGAGTAGGGTTACCTTCCGGGTGACCCAACTGGGATCCGCATGGGTCCCAGAAGCGTCCGGAGGTGCCCCGAACTAGCCTTTCAATGGCTGCGACGGGAATCTCCATTACGCAGATTAATTTGCACCACAGCAAAGGCGCCTCGGCGGTTTTAGCCAGACGCATGTCTGTGGTGTAGACAGGGCTCGCCCTAATCCAAGAACCCTGGTTATACAGGGAAAGGATTTGTGGCTTGTCAGGATGTGGCTCCATATATAAGGGGCCACGCGAAAAAACGCCAAGGGCATGCATAGCCGTCAAGGGTATGGATGCGATCTTGGTGCCTAAATTCTGCTCTAGAGATCTCACCGTTATTAAGGTGAGACTCAGGGGCAGTAATGGAGAGAGGCTAGAGGTATTTATTGCCTCGGCTTATTTCCCTGGCGACGCCGAGGGACCCCCGCCTCCCAGAGAGGTGGAGGCTCTAATTCGGTATTGTCAAGAGAACAAGATCCCTCTGCTGTTGGGCTGTGATGCAAACTCTCACCACACGGTGTGGGGAAGCACAAACATCAATGACAGAGGTAGAGATTTAATTGAATACATAGCGGGCACAGAGCTGGAGATTCTGAATCGGGGTGATACTCCCACATTCCAGACTAAAAACAGGAGTGAGGTTCTCGATTTGACTCTATGTTCAGGTGCACTGAGGAGCAGGGTAGTGGATTGGAGACTCTCCGATGAGGAGTCTCTTTCGGACCACAAACACATTGTGTTTCGATTAACCCTAGGTAAACCAGTGGTTTCTAATATCAGAAACCCCAGAAATACACTTTGGGACTCATATAAAGAGGAACTCAAAGGGAGGCTTGCGGAATTCCCCACAAGCTATGGTACCATTGATGAGTTGGAGCACGCCGCAGATTTTCTGCGAAGGGCTCTGACAACATCATATGAGAACAATTGCCCTACAAGCACAATTAAGTCTAGGAAGGGAGCAGAATGGTGGAACACCCACCTGGAGAAACTCCGTAAAAAGACAAGAATGTTGTGCAATAGGGCAAATAGAACTAAATTGCCTTCGGACTGGGACATCTATAAGACGGCCCAGTGTGAATACAATAAAAACATAAGGAAGTATAAGCAGGAAGATTGGAGGGGCTTCTGCGAGGAATCGACAAAACATTCCGGAAACAGCGAGGCTCCACAAGATCCTGGCGAAAAATCCGGAAGCTCGCCTCGGGCTCATAAGGCTCGATAATGGTGAGTTTGCCGAAGATGAAGAAGCAACGCTGGATCACCTGATGGAAGTTCACTTCCCGGGTTTTCAGCGAATCCGAACCGACCAAGAGGAGGAAGGCCGGGGCCAAGGTGTGGAAAGGGCCGACTGGAATTTCGCCGCTAAGGTCGTTGATTACAAAAAGGTGGAATGGGCCGTAGGGTCATTCTGTCCCTTTAAATCACCAGGGGCGGATGGCATTTATCCAGTGCTTTTACAAAAAGGCATGGATGTAGTCGTCCCTCCTCTGACAAAATTATTTAGGGCAAGTATAGCCCTTAAACACGTGCCATCGGCATGGAAGGATGGCAGAGTGGCCTTCATACCCAAACCTGGGAGGGAGGGTTACAATGCTGCCAAAGATTTCCGACCGATCAGCCTAACGTCTTTTATCTTGAAGACGCTGGAGAAGCTGGTCGAGAGATACATTAGGGATGAGGTGCTCTTGGCCTCCCCGCTGCATAAAGGGCAGCATGCTTTCCAGGCAGGCTGCTCGGTAGAAACTGCGCTTCATGCTGTTGTGGCAAAATTGGAGCAGCAGTTGGAACAAAAGGGGTACGCTGTGGGCGCTTTCTTGGATATAGAGGGTGCTTTCAGCAATACTCCTCCAGAAGTCATCTGTCGAGAAGCTTTGAGATGTGGCCTGCCGGACCAGCTAGTTTGCTGGATAGGAAGCATGCTGCATCGAAGAAGACTCGAAACCAGATGGGGTGAAGGCCTAGTAAGGGGGATAGCTCCGCGGGGTTGCCCACAGGGGTGTGTCCTGTCGCCCCTCCTGTGGTGCATTGTAGTGGACGGCCTTCTTCGAAGGCTAAATAAAGAGGGGTACTATACTCAGGGATGCGCTGATGACTTTGTAATCCTAGTCAGGGGGGGCTCATCTGGATGCGCTGATGGGTCTTATAAGGTCGGCGCTGCGCATCGTAGAGCTCTGGTGCGATAGCTCAGGGCTCTCGGTAAATCCGGAAAAGACCAATCTGGTCATTTTCACGAGAAATTATAAAGTTCCGAAAGTTGACGCTCCTGTATTCTGTGGTGGGAAGCTGACTTGTTCAGACTCGGTTAAATATCTGGGAGTAATCCTAGATGGCAAGCTGAGCTGGGCAAAGCACCTGGAGACCCAATGCAGGAGATTTGTCATGACTTTTTGGATGTGCAGGAGAGCATTTGGGTTGACGTGGGGGCTAGGGCCTAAAATGCTTGCATGGCTCTACTCTGCTGTCTTAAAACCCAGGCTCCTACATGCGACCGTGGTCTGGTGGCCACGGGTGGAACTTAAAACAATGCAGGACAGGCTGCGAAGATTACAAACGCTAGCATTTAGGGGCTTGACTGGAGCAATGAGGACTGCGCCCACAGCGGCGATAGGATTCATGCTCTGTGGGGAACCCCTACATGTGGCGATAACCGCTAGAGCGGCACACGCGATGGGCCGTCTGGCAAGAGCAAATAGATGGACTCCGGGGACTAGACACACTAGACTCCCGAGTGATATCAGCGCACTGCCGATTCTACAGATGAGGCAAGATAAAATAACAAAACGCTTCAACTTCGCCAAAGCTTTCCGCGTCTGCATCCCAAGCAGGGATCTGTGGAAAGCTAATGGTAACCCACTACTCCAGGGGGAAATTTGGTATACAGATGGCTCCAGGGGAGAGGGAGGGTCAGGAGCAGGAATTTATAACAGCAAGAGAGGGAAAGGTATAGGGATCACACTTGGGCGACACGCTACTGTCTTCCAGGCGGAGGTCCTGGCCGTCCTTCGCTGTGCTGAAATACTAATAGAGCAAAACGCTGCTGGCAAACAGATTACGATCTGTTCGGACAGCCAAGCGACACTAACTGCAATAGGGAAACCAGACATAACATCAGAACTGGTTTGGGAATGCAAAAAGGCATTAAACCAACTTGCAGAAAAAAACAAAGTGGCTCTCATATGGGTCCCTGGTCACACAGGGATCAAGGGCAACGAAAAGGCGGACCAGTTGGCGAAACGCGGTGCAGCGAGCGAATTCATAGGACCGGAACCGGTACTGGGAATAGCGTCTTGCTGTGTCGGGATGGCCATTAAAAGCTGGATCCGAACAAAACACCGGAAATGCTGGGAAAAAACCCAGGGTTGCCGTCAGGCGAAATCCATCCTGGGGTATACCTATAGGATGGGCAGAGCTAGGGAAATCCTGGGTTTACCCAAGAAAGATATAAGGACAGTGGTACGGACCCTAACAGGGCACAACCACTTGAACTATCATATGCACAAAATGGGGTATAACCCCACGACAGAGTGCAGGAAATGTGGCAGGGATGACGAAACATCCCTGCATGTATTATGCCAGTGCCCGGCATTAGCTAGGCTCAGGCAACAGACCCTCGGGGCCCATTTTATGGACACAGAGGAAATTGCAACACGATCAGTGGTCGACATACTGGGCTTCGTCAAGAGGTCTGGATTCGACTGCTGAGAGTGAATAAGTAAGGGTGTGGCACAATAGGCATTATAGCTTGAGCGCCAGGGGAGCTCTCCATGGGCTTCCCACCCGCATTAAAACTAACTAACAGCCGACAACGCATTTTATTAATTAGCATTAATTATTAAACGTACTTTCGGCTGGGGATGAAGAAAAATAGTATACGACACACGGTCAGAAATATTGGATGCCCTGGCGTGCGTGATATGAGGCCTCGGTCTTTATGTCACACACGCCCGGAAATCCAGCTTTCTTAGACGCAAGTATTTTAAAAGAAATACTTTATTCATGGAAAATAAAATTCTGTAAAATGTTTTTCGCAAAGTTTGAACCATGGAAAGATTTTTTTTCACGTTTTTTTTTGTACAATAAACCTTTTCAAGTAATAGCGTCAGAAACAATCAAATTTGCACTATAAAACTGATATACTTGAATATTTCAGCACCTATTGGACCGAGAAATTTCGAAAAAAATTCAAATTGCATTTCATCAATGTACTTACTTCACTTGCAAATATAATAATATCAATTATAGTGCAAACTTCATTGTTTATAACAAAAGTACTTGAAAACAAAGGCTAGTTTTTCGGAAGCGGCATTGGGCTCTCTACAAATAAGCCATCCCAAATTTTTACTACGCCAAAGTTGTCAACACATCGGTATCTTACAAGGAGTTAGCCGCTAACGCATCTCGAGTACGGAGGGACGGCCCCTTGTAAGACTTGACAAGTTTACGTCTGTGGCGTGAAAAATATTTGGAGAGCCCTTCATGCAGCTTTCGGAAAACTATCCTTTGAAACAGTCAGGCCTGAGATTCAAAATTTGGCAAAGTACCTTGTCCTTTGAATTTTGGATTTAAACCTGCAGGTAAGAAAATCAGGTATATAGTCCGACCAAAAGGATATGCCAGCTTCTGAATCCACTTTGAGGTCGCCTTGAAAACGTGGGATCACAATGGAAAATATAAATGCGAATACAAATTTTTTGAAATGCTTGAAAAAAATGAAAATTAGTGATTTTATTTTAGAAGTAAATCATCTAAATACATATTTCATACTCTTTCCCATATTACTCTTCATCCCTTTTTTAAAGAATTCCTCTTTTCCCCCTGTTTTCAAGAAACTTCCCCTTCTCCCATTTGTTCGCTCAAATGCAAACTGAATTAATAGGAACCAATAAGAAAAACCGACTTTAATTTTATAAATATAATACAAGAATAGGAAACATCTATTTCGTTTTCAGCTCTAATTTTAATCCTTTCATATATTCTCTATATGAATAATACGGTTGTTTATGTTCTTTAACAACAGCATTTTGTAAAATCGAAATCAGACGAAACAAAAGTCTACTCCCAAGCTGAAATGCTGCTGAACTAAGGCATAATAAAGTTTGATTAAAAAACTGTATCCAGGTTAGAGAAAAGAAAAACACACACACATATATTGAAGATTTAGACAAATTTTTAGAAACGTTTTAAGATTTTTGGTAGGTTTTAAGAGAATAAAAATTTGCTCTTAAGATTCATGTGAAAATTTGAAACGATTTTTTATTAAAAAAATTAATTTAAAGAGAATATTTTAAAATATTTCAAAACATTCAAAAAGATTTCTAACATTGCCAAAAAGAATTCTGCAGATTGTAAGGTAATTATTTTAATTACCTAAATTAAAAAAAAAAATATATATATTTTTTCGGTTTTCGGTTTCGATTGCTTTGGAATAGAACCGAAGGGCCTATCACAAAGCCACCGAACGCGTCCTCGGTTTGCGGATAGAGGATCCCTGTACCAAGGGTTTCTGCTGAATATGGTTACAATAATTAATAAGCAGTCGCGGACAATTGCCCAGTGATGGTCCCGAAGGAATAACTCCTAAGCGAAGGCGTAACAACCGTGCCGAAAGCTGAATGGCACCTGGGTTAGGTGTCTCAAACGGTGACTCTGGGATACCGGGCGACCTCTCAGAGTATCAGCTTTATCCTTGCACGCGGGGCTCTACAAGGATGGACTAACCCTTCCCTAGCTGCTCGTGGGAACAACAATGAAACCACCAAAATACCAAAATGTTGTAGATGCGGTTCAAGACAATCGAACGCGCAGAGCACCCGACAATGGGTCGGCAAACAATGCCGATCAGCCTAGAGTTCGGGGTGCTGAAAATAATTTATGTGGAAACACGACGACGAACCGGCGAAACGCCCACATTGAGTGGACGGATCAACTCAGGGATGACATGCTAGACTGCTACGATGCCAGCATTATCCCTGTTCGCGGAGGCTTTATGGCGCGTATGCACACTCTGTGGTGCCTGAAACACCCAGAACTTCAACACGTTTCGCATCAGTCTTTGCGAAATCAAGCCGTCAACGTCCGGAAAAATGGATATGTATGCGGAGCGCTTCCCCAACCGCTGCTTGATCAAGCTGCAGACGAAGATGAGGAAGCGACATTGAGACCAACCGCAGAAAGCAGGCACCTTCTGAGAGATGATCGCAATTTAATTACAAGAAGGAACATTGACATGCAAGTTCCTCCTAAGCCCCAAGATCTGGCTGAAATGGATGCCTCCCTTCGTGGAGACATCTCGAAAGAGTCCAACCTCTGGACCATCAATTGCTCAGTTTATGGTGCTGCGAGAGCTTTGGCTGATTCAAATCGAAGGCTGAAACCGACGATGGATCAAAAGACCAAAAGACGCTTGCATCAACTGAACAAGAAGATTGGATGGGCAAGACAGAATGCGTCCCGTGTTCAATGTGTGATTGACTACAAAACATCTGGTAGACCGTTTACGGAAAGGGTTCGAAAGTTCGCCCAAGAACTAAGGATCTTGAATCACACACTAAACAAGTCAAAGCTGCTGTGACAATCAAGCAGCATATTGTTGACAAAATACGGCTGTTATCTGACGCAAGGAGGAGAATACAGAAGAGGGAGAGATGGATCAGGGAGAATCAACAGTTTCTCGCTGACCCATCGCGCCTCTTCAGCGATCTACCTGTTTCTGTCAAAAATCCACCCAAGCCCAAAGAGGTAGAGACTTTTTGGAGAGAGGTGTACAAGATCCCGAAAACACTAGAGTTGAAAGAAGACACTGACAATATCATCCGCTTCAAGGAGTTTTGCGACAACCTCATAAAATCTGAGGAGGAATGTCCATCAGTCACTGCCGAAGAGGTGAAAAAAGCACTTAGAGGCACGAAGAACTTTTCCGCTGCTGGACCAGATTGAATCAAGAACTTTTGGTGGAAGAAGTTTACTTTTACACACCAACATTTGGCCCGCATATTCACCTCATATTTAAAGTCGGAGACACCCATTCCGCAGTGGCTGGTGTTAGGACGCACTATACTCCTGCCAAAAAAAGGCAACTTGTCCAACCCAGAGAATTACAGCCCAATAACTTGTTTGAACACGCTGTATAAGATCTTTACAGCTGTCCTCAACAACAGGATTGTTCGACGAATTGAGCCTGTATGGCGAGAGATGTACGAACAACTTAGTTCGAAAAAAGGTGTAGCAGGCTGTCGAGAGAACCTGCTAATTGACAGGTGTGTCTGTAAAGACGCTGCAGCCCATCAGCGCGTCCTGTCAATGGCCTGCATTGACTACCGGAAAGCTTTCGATTCAACCTCTCATAGACTTATCATCTGTCTGTTGGAAAGCTTGAAGGTACATACACACATAGTGAGATGCATAGAGAGATTGATGTCTCTTTGGAAAACTAGTTTTACTATCTGATCTAGAAATTATCGTGTGACAACGAACAACGTCACCTTCCAGAGGGGCGTCTGTCAAGGTGATACCATGAGCCCTTTGCTTTTTTGCATCACAGTTCTGCCTCTATCTTTTGCACTACGAAATTCTCCTGGATACCTCTGTGGCGACACTAATCAGCGCGAGCATAATGTCACTCATGTATTTTATATGGATGACCTGAAGATCTATGCCTCTGGTAAAATCAAACTTCAAACTGCTATAAATATTGTCAAGAACTACACATTGGGATGGACTTTGGCTTGGACAAGTGTGCCATAATTCATCTGAAGAAAGGAAAGATTACTGGCGTTCCCAAGGACCCTGAGCTTTTGGATATAAGTGTTATCAGACATCTTAATACTGGACAGACCTATACATACCTGGGCGTACCTCAAAACCGCATTCAGGACGTAACGTCAGAGAAGGAGTCTCTCCGAAGCAGATACAAGCATCTTCTCCGACAGATTTGGTCTTCCAATCTGTCGGCGTTGAACAAGGTATCTGCGACTAACATGCTTGCCACGAGATGATTGGCGAAGGAGCGTTCCTTTACAAAGCCGCAGAGCAAGCGGCCGAGACCCTTGGCCTGAATTTTAACATCAGAAGTGAGGAAAATGCATTACTTCATCTAGATGCTTCACTTCTAAAAACCAATGTGAAGAAAGCAGAGGTTGCAAATTTTCACCAAGAGCTACTCGACAAGAAAATGCACGGAAACTTTCACAGAAATGTAGAAAAAAAGTCCTTGTCGAAGGAGCAAACTTTTGCTTTCCTCAAATCATCAGGGCTTAATTCAGGTAGAGAGGGTTTTATTTTCGCATGCCATGACGGTGTCATTTCCACCTTAACCTACCGTAACCGCATTTTATGTCAAGAAGTTCCCAGTGATAGTTGCAGAGCGTTTCATGCACACGCTGAGTACCTAGAACACATACTATCAGGGTGTCCGACCCACGCAGGAACGACGTATATCTATAGACATAATGCGGCCCTAAGAGTGCTTTATTACCATCTTTGTCGCTCTTACGATGTTGGCCGCGACCCTGCCCTGCCGAACGCTCCAAGGGAGATAGAGTCGATTGTCCTAAACGAGAAGTGCCAAATTTTCTGGAACTACGATTTTCGGGCAGCAGTCTCCGTTACGCCCTCGAGGCCTGACATTGTTTTCCAAGACTTCGAGAAACGAACTATATTCGTGATCGAATTCTCGGCTCCGTCCGAATACAACATCACTGCAAAGGAGAAAGAAAAAGAGGAGAGGTATCAAGACCTTAAAAGAGAGCTACAACGACTGTATACAAAATATTCGTTACAAGTAATTGTCCTTGTGATAGGTGCTCTCGGAGGTGCGAAACTATCACTGGTTCGTAACCTTGAAGCCATACCCGCGTGCCAAAAATATGCTAAGGCACTTTCGAGATGGATGCAGAAAGCTATCATCCTTGGGTCGTTTCGTGTCCTCAAGACACACGAGGGTTTCGCCGGCCTTTCGTTGTGAGTTGCTCACGGTTGTGAGACATGGCCATAGGTGTGATTTACCGCGGATCTACTGGGGGCTATTGACATTTTTTTTTAGATGGCAGTTGCCCTCAGTTGGACCCTGCGGTGGTTGTTTAACCCTTTTTTTAAATTATATATATAAGAAGCATTCGAATAATTTTAAAAGATATTTACCTAGAAGCTTTTAAGTTTTTAAAAAGACTAAAAAATATTTAAAAATTTGAAAACATTTTAACAATGTTTTGACGATTTATTATTTTAAATGATGAAATCTAAGAGAAAAATAAAAAAGATTTCAAAACATTTAAAAAAAAAATCCAAACAAAAAAGACATTGGAAGATTTTAAGGCAATTTTTTAAATCTAGCAAAATGTTTTAACAAATGTTAGAAAAAATTAATATTATTTTGCAAGATATTTAGATTTAGGAATTTTAGAACTATGGAGAGATTAAAAATATTTTAAAACTTGAAAAGATTTCCGAAGCGTCATAAAATATTTTTTAGTTCCTTCCAAACTTGTAAAAGTTCGAAGTATTTTTTAAACTAATTCCAAATTTTTTCCTAATATTCAGTAAAATCCTGTGAAATAATAATTTTAAAAAATGTCTTCCAACTTGTCTAGATCTTTCTTCGACAGATTTGAAAATTTTAACTGTAATAATATGCAAATTCTATTTTCGTAATTTTCGGCTCACATCTACACAACCATTCATTCTACTCATCCAGTATTCTTACAATAGAAATAGACCATAAAAGGAGGAAATTCACAAAATTGATTAGGTATAACCAGGTATACGGACTATAGGGAAAGATATAGGAGGTTCGTACAAGATTCTAGAACAATGCCTTACAGGTTTTCCCCGTATTTGAATAAGCGTTTTGGTTGTAACTAGGTGGATCTTATCGGAATATAGATAATATTAAAATAACATTAGTAACTGATAAAAGAGCGTGGTTTATTAGATAACTTTATGATAGAGAAGAAATTTGACAAGTTGACAGTATGAACTATAAGACAGATGTTGTTATAAAAGAAAATCAAGGCTGTAGCTTGCTTTTGTATCGAACCCATGTCCAATACTTCCCCTCAAGCGCACAGCAATTTACGTCACTAAATTTTCATTCCAAAATTGAACAAACACTTCTGATGCTTTTCTCTTGGTAATCCTTTAGTGAATGGAAGACTGGATATTCACGAGTTTTTGTGCCCCTTGGTTGTCGTTGTAGATTTTGATTACTTCTTGATTTCCTAATCCGACTTCTTTCATGAATCGGTTTAAGTATAATGCTTCTTTCGCAGCTTCAGTGAGCCCCATATATTCGGCTTCGGTGGTTGATAATGCCACAGTGCGTTGTTTCTTCGCCTCCCAGGTCACTGCTCCATTCGCAAGGAGGAACCCACATACAGTGTAAGATCTTCTGTATTGAGGACATACTGCCCAATCAGCATCCACAAGTCCTTCCAATTGATTGGAGTTCTTCTCGTACGTGATACCCAGGCCCGTGGTTCCACGTAAATAACGTAGAATTCTCTTTGCTGCGATTCAGTGCTGTTTTTGGTATATGCTGTTGAACTGACTGAGGAAATTGACCGAAAATACTATGTCTGCTCGTGTTGCAACAGCCAGGTACATGAGACTTCCTATTAGTTCCCTAAAAGGATACTCTTCGTGTTTTTCAGTTGAATCCTTTTCCTCTTCGACGAACTTCGTATTTGGATCCATCGGTGTAGCAGCAAGCCTCGAATCTTCCATCCCAAATCTTCTTAAAATATCTTCGACATATCCACCTTGTGATATTTTCATGGATCCATTCTCTTTTTTAAACTCTATGCCAAGACAATACTTGACTCTTCCAAGGTCTGTTACTTCAAAACGTAATTTCAAATCCTGCTTAAATTTAGAGATCCACTCTATATCACTTGAGATGATCAGCATGTCATCGACGTAAACTGCAACAATTAGCAATTTTTCTTTTCGTTTGCCAATGTAAACACACATATCTGTGTTTGAGGGCTTTAGCCCAAGGCCTTTTAATTCCTTGTCAAGCCGCTTATGCCATGGACGTCCAGCCTGCTTTAGGCCATATAAGGCCCTTTTCATTAAACGGACTTTATTTCCTTTCTGGAGTTCTGAGAGCATTCTTGCCGCTGATCCTTTCATTTGAGACTTTCCTTGCTGCAATTTCTCCTTTATTGCGATTTCAGGTAACAGCTCTTCAAAAAGCTCAGGCACCTCCATATATACTTCTTCTTCGAGTTCACCGTTTAGAAAAACGGTGGTTGTGTCTAATTGATGAACAACCATGTCGTTATGTACAGCAAGAGCCATTAAAAGTCTTACCGAACTGAGTCGAACCACTGGAGCGAAAGTCTCGTTGAAGTCAAGGCCAGGGCGTTGTGTGTAGCCCTTGGCTACCGATCGAGCCTTTCTTCTTTCAAAAATTCCTTCGGCGTTGTACTTGTTTCTAAGTACAAGTTGGCAATCAATGACATTTAGACCCTTGTGATGATCTGCTAAAACCCAAGTTCTATTCTTTACAAGTGTTTCGAATTCGCTTTGAATTGCACTTTTCCAATCTTTGGCTTCGTTCCCGGTGAGCGCTTCCTTTAAGGAGATTTCTGCGATGTTAGCACATTGAAAATATTCTTCTTCGAGAGCTGCGTTGCTCATGTTGTAGGTTTTTGCAGGTCTTCCTGGGTTTCCAGTTCTGATGATTTTAGGATGTTCAGCTACCCTTCTTCTTTCAGGTTCTGCATGATTTTCAGGTTCTACATGATTTTCAGCTTCTTTAAATCCTAAGAAATCATTTTCGCTATCAGAACGGACATCATCTTGTTGTATTTCGTTGACTTCAATTTCTGGAGTTATACAATAGGGTTGTTTCCAAAGTCAGATATCACTTTTCCAATGACTGGATCATATAGTTTATAAAATTCTAATTTTAAAACTGCCCATAACATATTTTTTACGTATTGTTTACCATTTTTAATTTAATGTTGAAATATGAATTTTCTATCACGATGCCGATTGGAGGGCCCCTCTGACGTCAAAGGGGTCGGATTTTCCACCAATCACAGCTTATGTGTCAGTGATTCTCAAATATCTTTATCTGTGCCGGTGTTTTGTTTTGGTTATCTGCACGTCGAAAATAGAAGTCGCAAAATATTGTTTAAAAAAATGTCGAAGGAGGGTTTCGTAAAAGCCAATAGCGGAAATCTACCGAAAATAGATATACAATATTTATGGTATCGGAGTATTTTAAGAGTAATTGTGACTTCGTAAGTGCAGAAATACGAGGAGTTAAAAATGAAACGCATAGGTGACCTAACATCTTTATCATAAGTTTCGTTAGTTTTCATGGTTTTCATCAAAGCTACATCGTCACATTGATAATTATTAGAACCTCTGAGTCACGTGACACCTCTGAGTCACGTGACACCTCTGAGTCACGTGGCACCCACGTGACACCAACTGGAGTAAGTGTTTTCCCGCCTTCAATTTTCATTAATTTTTTTCTGTTTAATGACTCAACAGACAAAAAATTTACAACGCACCTTGAGTTTAGATTAAAATTATGTATTAAAAAATTATTTTATCTAAAATTGCGAAACAACCCTACTCTTCGTATTTCTTCGTCGTCAGAAACTCGTTGAGAAAAGTCACATCTCTGGTAATTTCTACTCTTCCAGCTTCGGTCAACCAAACTCTGTATCCTTTGGATTCTTCAGAATATCCCAAGAATAAGCATTTACGTGTTCGCTGATCAAACTTGTCTCTTCCGGGTGTCTTATTCAAACAATGCCCTTTACTTCCAAAGGTTTTAGGTGCGAGATATCTGGTAGTTTTCTGTACCATCGTTCGTATAGTATTTGATGATTGAGGCATCTTGAAGGATATCTGTTTCGTAAATAATTAGCAGTTGCTACAGCCTCTGTCCAGAAAGATTTAGGGAGATTCGATTCTAGCAATAAACATCTTGCCATCTCCACTAATGTGCGGTTCTTACGCTCCGCCACTCCATTCTGTTGAGGCGTGTAGACAACAGTTAATCTTCGGGTGATGCCATTCTTGTCTAAATAATCGTCGAATTCCTTGTTTAGATACTCTTTCCCATTATCAGATTGGAGACATTTTATTTGTTATCCGGTTTGCTTTTCTACTAAACTCTGGTAACTTTTAAAAGCCTCTAATGCTTCGGACTTCAATTTTAAAAACTTCACAGTGCACATTTGAGAAAAATCATCAACAAAAGTCATAATATACTTTGCGCCACCTTTAGATTACGTGCGCATCGGACCACATAAGTCTTTCGATAAGGTATGTTCTTCGGATAATACCTTTGCGTTTGCTACACTTTCCCGAATATAGTATTGAGTACGGACATGGCCTTGATATTTACCGGATATGACAGACAGCGCCCGCGGCGGCCAAAGCCGAAATTCCCTTAGGGATAGAAATTTGAAATTGACATAAGATAGCACGTATGCATTGTTTTTAAATATAAAATAAATGCATAAATGATTGCTTTAAAAACGTTATAACATTTTTCAAAAGGAAGCAAAATAACAGAGGAAACTTTCTTGCAAAAAGATTTCGTGAAAAATTTGTCTTTTCATTCCAGCTAAACCCGTAATAGTTTCGTTGTTGGTCACCAACATAACCTTAAAAATTACCGGTCGAATGTCAACAAGCGGATTGATGATTAATATTTTAATTAAAACAGGATTTCAAACTATAAGTCATTCAATCGATTTTCATCCTGAAACACTCAATAAGGGAAAAAGTTTAGCAGTCATTCATGTGGTGAGGGTGCAGGAGTTGAAAGTGAATAGAATAAGCAAAATTCAGTGCAGCGTAATCAAACAAACGTCTGTTAGTTCTCCCCCATACGACGTTAAATTACAGGTGTTTATTAATTAAAAAATATATTGTAACATAAAGAGAAGTATTAGGGAAATCTATAATTATAATTATAAATTTCCTAACATTTTTCTTTATGTTCAAAATATTAATAAATTAGAAATGAGATACAGGAAATTCACTGTGAAAATTCAAGTAAAAAATTACATATAGGATTGCCTTAAATTTTCTTCTTGATAAATGTTTCTGTAAACATTTACCTTCACTTTATGAACTTAAAAATAAAAATGTGCCACAGGAATCTTAGGACATAAAAATACCAGTGGTATTTTTATCAGGAATTGTGTAATTTTCACACTAGAATATCCGTATGTTTGAAATAGAGAAAACTAGGAATATGTTACGTACATAAGGGTGGTCCAAAAACATTTTTATCAGAGGGCAACGATACCATATGGGTGTGAAACCCCTAACAAACCCCCACTGGACCCTGAAAACTACCCTTAAACCAAAAATACATTTTTTTATGAAATTGACCAAAAGTAATTGATTCTCGTTGTTTTTACTTAAAATTATATGTATTAGTATAGTGGAATATTTATCAACATTTGTTAATAAATTTTCAATTATTTGAACAAATTTAATTTGTTTAAATTTTTTTTCCGACTTTTTAAAATAATAATTATGATTATTTCTTCAGTGGAATATTGATCAACACTGGTTAATTAACTTTTAAATGTTGAAACAAATTCCATCTGCTTAAATAATTTTTTTTCAACAATTCGTTTCTTTATAACAAACATTACTGTATTATCGTTAGGTGACATAAATTTATTTTTAGATATTTTCCAATCGTTGAGGCAATAAATTATTATTTATTTTCAACAATCTTTAATTTGTTTCAACAATATTTTTTTCACCAAATTTGTTAGTTTTTCTTTTCTGCTATTTATATTAAAACTTCTGATTGTTGGAAACAATAATTTTGTTATATTTCTGAATTGATTTAAAAAAAAATGGAATTTGTTTACATAATTGAAAATTGATTAACCAATGTTAATAAATATTCCACTAGACCAATAGACATAATTTTTAATAAAAAAATAATTTTAATAATAAAATACTTAATGTCATTTAAATTAAAATAAAATATACTCCATAAATATTCTGGGATAATTAAACTTTCTAACCTCAAAATCTGACAACTAGCATTACTTTT
>CAKNYM010044100.1:0-11897 GCA_932195095.1 Andricus curvator
GATCTCTGACGATTTTCTATACAACGAATTTTCGAGAAGGCTTGAGACATAAAGAAAGAAGTATAGATACAGGATAGGAGCTCTAGTGATTATGCTAGGAAAGATCCATTGGTGGCTTCTGGACGGTTCGACACACTAGCTGCCAACGGTGCTGGAAAACACATGCTTACATTCTGGAAAGATGGATCGAAGATTCCACAAGGTTCGTTGCGCGCGAGTCTGTACCAGCATCAAGCTGTTAGAACCACCGATATTGGATGTGTAATCTTTAGCTAAATTGGAGAACAAACGATCGAGGTTTGTAGATATTTCGATGGATGGATTCTCAAAAGCAATAACTCTGTTTGGAAAGTTCGACCGTTCTTTTTCGAATTTAGGTAAAGATATATAGGGCCGCGCATTTGGGTTCTTCAACATTTAGCGGTGTGCTCCACTGGAGTAGGCTTCCATGACACATGCGGATTCGTACTACCGTTCAGTTGTGAATAGGACTGCGCAGTTGAGTTATATGGTACATATAGCTACGCAGTACACTTCTAGGACATTTATGGATGTGCAGTAGACTTCTATGATACACGTGGACGCGCAGTACAGTTTGTTGGTATATATGGATGTACAGTTGAATCCTGCCACATATACCGCTGCGCAGTACACTTCTATGATACATATGAAAGTGCACTACTGTTTGGTGGTACATAAAGCTGCACAGTAAAGTTCTGCAGTACATACAGATGCGCAGTGCACTTCTATAATAATTATGGATACGCAGTGCACTTCTACAATACTTATGGATGCGCAGTGCACTTCTACAATACTTATGAATGCGCAGTAGACTTGTAAATGTTAGGTAGGCTTCTATGACACATATGGATGCGCAGTACAGTTTGGTGGTGCGCAAGGCTGCGCAGTGAACTTCTGTGATACTTATGGATGCGTAGTAGGCTTCTATATCACATACTAATTCGCAGTAGTATTTTACAGTACATAGAGCTGTGTAGTATAAACATATGTTACCTATGACTGTTCAGTACACTTGCACGGCGCACAGCGCTGCGAGGTACTGTTTTGGTGAATTCTGTAACACGGTTCTGTTTCAAGCTGAATTCCGATCTGTTACCAGTAACAGATGGCGCCACCGTCAAGTCAGTTAAATTGGAGGGATATTAAAAGTTGCACGTGGGAAAATTTCAATTTGAACAGGGGAGTTACCAATTTGAAAGTTTCACCAGGACGAAACTATTTTAATATTTCAAGCAGGAGAAAATTTAATATATATATTTATATATAACCCTTTATCGAATTTCAAAGAATTTATAGAAGAAAATTAAAATGCTTCATGGGATTTCAAGGATTTTTAAATATTTCAACATTTCTCCTGTCTCTATTTTTGTAGAAATTCTCAATTGATTTAAATGATTTCAACGGAATTTCAACAATTTTAAAGAAATTCTCATATGTTTAGAGCTTTTTGAGAGTTTCCAGGGATTAATTTAATGGTTTCCACTGAATTTTATAATAATATTTTAATTCATTTTTCTAAGAATTTGCTCACAATAAATCAAAGACTTCACAGTATTTCAAGATTTTTTTACATATCCGAAGGTATTTACAAAAAATTTTTAAGCACTCAATATTTCCAACGTTTTAACTTGAAAATGCGACGTACTTGTAATTGGACTCTTCTCATGTGGCCCTCTATTGTCCAGAAAAATCAGTCTAGCTCTAGTGCTTCAAGTAGTCAGCCGTTTATCAGAAGATAGGAAAGAAACCAAATATAAAATTTTACAGTCTGATTATTTTTCTTTAAACTGTGTTTCTGTATACAGACAACTTCATAAAAGATTTATAACCGCGTATGATATATATATATATATATATATATATATATATTAGTATATATATATATATATATATATATATATAATTTAAAAAAAAGTTAAACAACCACCGCAGGGTCCCACTAAGAGCAACTGCCATCCAAAAAATGTCAATAGCCCCCAGTAGCACCGCGGTAAATCACACCCACGGCCACGTCTCACAACCGTGAGATGGGTGGTCATAGGCAACGACGAAATCACAACGACAGGCCGGCGAAACCCTCGTGTGTCTTGAGGACACGAAGCGACGCAAGGATGACAGCTTTCTGCATCCATCTCGCAAGTGCCTTGGCATATTTTTGGCACGCCGGTATGGCTTTAAGGTTACGAACCAGTGATAGTTTCGCACCTCCGAGAGCACCTATAACAAGGACAATTACTTGTACCGAATATTTTGGGTACAGTCGTTGTAGCTCTCTTTTAAGGTCTTGATACCTCTCCTCTTTTTCTTTCTCCTTTGCAGTAATGTTGTATTCGGACGGAGCCGAGAATTCGATCACGAATATAGTTCGTTTCTCAAAATCTTGGAGAACAATGTCAGGCCTCGAGTGCGCAACGGAGACTGCTGCCCGAAAATCGTAGTTTCAGAAAATTTGGCACTTCTCGTTTCGGACAATCGACTCTATCTCTCTTGGAGCGTTCGGCAGGGCAGAGTCGCGGCCAACACCGTAAGAGCGACAAAGATGGTAATGAAGCACTCTTAGGGCCGCATTATGTCTGTAGATATACGTCGTTCCCGCGTGGGTCGGACACCCTGATATTATGTGTTCTAGGTACTCAGCGTGTGCATGACACGCTCTGCACCTATCACTGGGAACTTCTTGACATAAAATGCGCTCACGGTATGCTAAGGTGGAAATCACACCGTCCTGGCATGCGAAAATAAAACCCTCTCTATCTGAATTAAGCCCTGATGATTTGAGGAAAGCAAAAGTTTGCTCCTTCGACAAGGACTGTTTTTCTACATTTCTGTGAAAGTTTCCGTGCATTTTCTTGTCGAGTAGCTCTTGGTGAAAATTTTCAACCTCTGCTTTCTTCACTTTGGTTTTTAGAAGTGCAGCATCTAGATGAAGTAATGCACTCTCCTGACTTCATACATACATACATACATACATACATACATACATACATACATAGATTAGCAGTTCGAACTCGAAAGTTCATTGCCTCACTACGCGATTCGGGTAGTGTTTCTAGGTGGATATTGACTACCAATGTGGGCCCACCACACCCACGACGGGCCAACAGCACGCAGGTATTCCTGAACAGTTACCCATCCAAGTACTAACCGCGCCCAACAATGCTTAACTTCAGTGATCTTAGGAGAACTGGTGTTTTCAGCGTGGTATCCTGACTTCTGATGTTAAAATTCAGGCCAAGGGTCTCGGCCGCTTTCTCCACGGCTTTGTAAAGGAACGCTCCTTCGCGAATCATCTCATGGTTCCTAACCATCTTTAGGAGAGGATCTCTGCCATGCGCAACGATGTAAGCTGTACTTAGAACAATCCGGTTATGAAGACATTGGAGATTCAGAAGTCCGCGTCCGCCTTGACGGCGTGAAATATATAATCGGGGAACTGACGAATTGATATGCAAGCTTTTATGCATATGCATGATCTTACGTGTAATGACATAAAGGGCCTTAAGCTCGTTCTTCGTCCATTGAGCTACCCCAAACGAGTAGAGTAGAACCGGGACGGCAAGCATGTTAGTCGCAGATACCTTGTTCAACGCCGACAGATTGGAAGACCAAATCTGTCGAAGAAGATACTTGTATCTGCTTCGGAGAGATTCCTTCACTGATGTTACGTCCTGAATGCGGTTTGGAGGCACGTCCAGGTATGTATAGGTCTCTCCAGTATTAAGATGTCTGATAACACTTATATCCACAAGCTCAGGGTCCTTGGGAACGCCAGTAATCTTTCCTTTCTTCAGATGAATTTTGGCATACTTGTCCAAGCCAAAGTCCATCCCAATCTCTCCTGTGTAGTTCATGACAATATTTATAGCAGTTTGAAGTTTGCTTTTACCAGAGGCATAGATCTTCAGGTCATACATATAAAATACATGAGTGACCTTATGCTCGCGCTGATTAGTGTCGCCACAAGGAGAATTTCGTAGTACGAGAGATAGAGGCAGAATTGTGATGCAAAAAAGCAAAGGGCTCATTGTATCACCTTGAAAGACGCCCCTCTGAAAGATGACGTTGTTCGTTGTCACACGATAATTTCTAGATGAGATCGTAAATCTAGTTTTTCAAAGAGGCATCAATCTCTCTATGCATCTCACTATGTGTGGATGTACCTTCAAGCTTTCCAACAGACAGATGATAAGTCTATGAGAGGTTGAAGCGAAAGCTTTCCGGTAGTCAATCCAGGCCATTGACAGGATGCGCTGATGGGCTGCAGCGTCTTTACAGACACGCCTGTCAATTAGCAGGTTCTCTCGACAGCCTGCTACACCTTTTTTCGAGCCACGTTGTTCGTACATCTCTCGCCATACAGGCTCAATTCGTCGAACAATCCTGTTGTTGAGGACAGCTGTAAAGATCTTATACAGCGTGTTCAAAAAAGTTATTGGCCTGTAATTCTCTGGGTTGGACAAGTTGCCTTTTTTTGGCAGGAGTATAGTGCGCCCTAACACAAGCCACTGCGGAATGGGCGTCTCCAACTTTAAATATGAGGTGAATATGCGGGCCAAATGTTGGTGTGTAAAAGTAAACTTCTTCCACCAAAAGTTATTGATACAATATGGTCCAGCAGCGGAAAAGTTCTTCGTGCCTCTAAGTACTTTTTTCACCTCTTCGGCAGTGAGTGATGGAGATTCCTCCTCAGATTTTATGAGGTTGTCGCAAAACTCCTTGAAGCGGATGATATTGTCAGTATCTTCTTTCAACTCTAGTGTTTTCGGGATCTTGTACACCTCTCTCCAAAAAGTCTCTACCTCCTTGGGCTTGGGTGGATTTTTTACAGAAACAGGTAGATGGCTGAAGAGGCGCGATGGGTCAGCGAGAAACTGTTGATTCTCCCTGATCCATCTCTCCCTCTTCTGTATTCTCCTCCTTGCGTCAGATAACAGCCGTATTTTGTCAACAATATGCTGCTTGATTGTCAGCAGCTTTGACTTGTTTAGTGTGTGATTCAAGATTCTTAGTTCTTGCGCGAACTTTCGAACCCTTTCCGTAAACGGTCTACCAGATGTTATGTAGTCAATCACACATTGAACACGGGACGCATTCTGTCTTGCCCATCCAATCTTCTTGTTCAGTTGATGCAAGCGTCTTTTGGTCTTTTGATCCATCGTCGGTTTCAGCCTTCGATTTGAATCAGCCAAAGCTCTCGCAGCACCATAAACTGAGCAATTGATGGTCCAGAGGTCGGACTCTTGCGAGATATCTCCACGAAAGGAGGCATCCATTTCAGCCAGATCTTGGGGCTTAGAAGGAACTTGCATGTTAATGTTCCTTCTTGTAATGAAATTGCGATCATCTCTCAGAAGGTGTCTGCTTTGTGCGGTTGGTCTCAATGTCGCTTCCTCATCTTCGTCTGCAGCTTCATGAAGCAGCAAATGGGGAAGCGCAAGGATAAGGCTGATACTCTGAGAGGTCGCCCGGTATCCCAGAGTCACCGTTTGAGACACCTAACCTAGGTGCCATTCAGCTTTCGGCACGGTTGTTACGCAGATGGGAACATATACTCCTTTCTAATACAACGCTGCTGAAGGCTGGCGACCTTCTCAGCATAAAACACCCACCAATTGAGACTCTCGGTTTCCATTTCCAACAATGAATAATACAATAAATAAAATAGCCTGGGAATGGACTGAAACTTTGATTGACGAAATGCATACACACGGTAAACGTAAAGGTCGTGTTTCAGGCGATGAATGGAGACTGGGTGTTTGGAATGCTAGAGGAGTGAATGATTTTAAGGTAAGAGAACTACGAGAAACTATGCACGTAACGAAAATAGATATTTTATGTTTACCTGAGACGAAGAAAAAGGGTTGCGAAAGTAGAAACATAGAACATAGCGTGTTGAAAGGCGGTTTTGAAATATGGTCAGGAGTAGGTAGTGAATCACATTGTAGTCAAGGTGTCAGTTTAATTATGAATGAAAAAGGAAGACAGCATCTCAAAGATCATGGTTTTGTATCTCCCAGATTGTTGTGGGCTAGAATAAAGGTAGGAATCAGAAGATTATTTATCATAGCGTGCTACGCGCCAGTTGATAGCGACCCGAAAGAAGTCAAAGACGCCTTCTGGGACACTTTAAATGATACAATAAGTACTTTCGATCAAGGTGAAAGAATAATTCTGCTAGTAGATATGAACGGATGGGTCAGCGTCCAACGTCAGGATACAGATACAAAAAGAGTGCTAGGTAAGTTTGGGGATCCAACAAAGAAAAAATTATAACAGGGAAAAGTTAGTTAGCTTATGCTTAGAAAAGGGCGTATTTATTACAAGTACTTCATTTCGACATAAAATGGTCCACACGTACACCTGGTGTAAAGGAAATTACCGCAATATAATTGACTTCGTTATTGCGGATGAAAGACTAAGAGAACTAGTAAAAGATACAAGAGTCATGAGGGGTTCCGAATGCGATACTAATCATTACCTTCTAGTCTCCAAAATAAACTTAGGGCGGGGATGGAGAAGAAAGAGAACAAACAAAAACGAAACAAACACGAATCAAGATTGAAAATTTGCAGAAACCGGAAGTGCCAATAGATTTTCAGAATGAGATAAACGAACGCATAGATGAGGCAACTTGGGAGGCGCTTAGAAGCAATTAAGATATAGATAGCGCTTGCGCTATGTTACGGGATATCACTGTTAAAAATGCGACCGAAGTATGTGGTACGGTGTTTGTAGGAAGAAAATCTGGTGATGCATGGTGGAATGATGAAATTGAGGCAGGCCAACAAGAAGAACATCACAACAACATTGAAGATCACAGGTCTTAGCGATGAGGAGAGAAATAGACTTGAAAATGATTACAGACACAAAAAGAGGAAACGACTAGTCAAGGAAAGTAAAGATAAAATCAGAAGAGAAGAAGAGGAGAAAATACAAAACGATATTGAAGGAAGCATGAAACTATTATTTAAAGAGATGAAGGCAAGTAAAAGTACAGAGTTTGTCAACATGAGAAACAGCAAAGGTGAAATGTTATATGATACAGACGGGATAGTAGGCGCTTTAAAAGACTCTTTTAAAGAATTATTAGGAGGTGAAGATATAGGGCAACATAACTGCGACATAGAACCTAATGCATTAGAAAACCCAATTGAAAAAGTCTGTGTCACTGAGTTTCGAGATATAATTAGGAACTTAAAAACGGTAAGGCTGCTGGTGTTGACAGTATTAGCGCTGAAATACTTAAATACGGTGGTGAGTACATAAGTGTCTAAGAAGGGCCCTCTTCGACGAAGAAGGTGTAGATCTCGAAACAGTGAAGGTACGTGGGTTAGCTTTCGCAGATGCAAAGATTGTTATGGCAGAATCAATCGAGGACTTGCAAAAAATTTTGAATAAACTTAATACAAGCATGAAGTACATGGGCCACAAAATTAACGTGAATAAAACAAAGATCATGGTGTTTGAAGGAAAGAGTGAGAAAACAATGTGCAACATTGTCCTAAATGATGAGAGATTATAACAAGTTGACAAGTTCGTATATCTGGGTAGCCTATTCACTAGCGACGAAAAAATAGATGGGGAGTTCTGCCCTCCAAATGAAAATAGCCGTAACTGCAGGTTTGGTAACTTTACACTGGACGCGAAAATTCAATTATAAATATCGCACGCAAATTAGTACCAATTTAGAAGATTAAATAGTGCCTGTCAGCCTGAAAAATGTCCAATTTTTAGATTTTGTAACAGTGATAGAATATTTTTCTTGATTTTAATATAAAAATTTAGTTACGGCTTTTTGACATTTCAAAAGTTAAGACGGTGAAAACCGTATCTGCTGAAAGCAATGAATAAATGAAAGAAAACAATTATTCTGAATATAAAAACTCTTAAAAAGCGCTTGATTTGATAAAAAATGAAAGAAATACGTTTATAAATAGTTTATAATTCAATTTCAGAATTTTAAAGATTAAAATATTTCAATGAATTGCATACAGCAGAATTATTAATTCGACATAACATTTTTCAGATAATATCTTATGATCATGAATTAAAGAATGTTTTTAGCATGAAAAGCAACGTTCAACATTTAACTTGAATGGCTTTTAACGAATTGTGTAGATTATATTAGTGAAAACTTTCAATTTCTTACACTAAAAATTTTCTTAATTAAATAAGGACAAAAAGTGTGGTTCATAAATAAAATATTTTATTTACAGGAAGAAATTTTTTTAGTCAATATAACGCAGTTCTTAAAGAATAAGGAACATATTAATTTTTGCTATAAATAACTTAAGATAAGTTACTGGTATTATTTGGCATACGTAGGAATAATTATAGGTTGGACCCTCTTTAAACGTATAATACTTTTTAGTTTGAATATCCCGCTTTTATCGTGTAGGGCATTTGTAGCACCAAGAACGTTTGTATTCTAAATCAGTCATCTGTGATGACATTTTTATATTAAGCACTATGAACAATTTCATACTGCGTTGCACGACGAGTAACACAAAATAGTTCTACGGGCTTTATAATCACATTTTTTATTATAAAGTGCATATTTAACACCGGTGGAAATCGTAGAAATGTGTATCTACATGCTTGTCAAATTGCGAAAAGCCGTAACTACGTAACGCGCATGCGCTGCACCAAATGCGCAGATACGGCTAATTTAAATTGTAGCAGCCATACTTTTTGCAGATGCGGGTTAACAATTTCCTAAAAATTAAATACTTTCCCGTCCGAATTTCAATGTATCCTTTTGCATATAAATTAAGGGAAGTTTCATAAGTATACTGACGATCTTAACTCAATTTTGATAAAAATTGCAGTTACGGCTATTTTCATTTGGAGGGCAGAGTTGGATAGGCGCATAAGTGAGGGTAAGAAGGTTATCGGTGGAGCAGGGTCCATTCTCAGAAATAAAAACATATCAAAAAAAGCTAAAATGGCCATACATAATTCTATATGTGTACCAGCTGTACTATAAGGTAACGAGACATGGACCTGTCAAGAAAAGGACAAGAGTAAAATTAACGCTATTGGCATGAAACCTCTGCGCACAATATACGGGAAAACACTGATGGACAGACAAAGTCCGAAACGAGATAATCCTCAAAGAATGTGGTACATGAGATACACTAGTTGACATATGGGAAAGAAATCAGTTAAGATAGTTCGGACATGTTGAAAGAATGAAAGATGAACGACTGACCAAACAATTGTATAAAGGTAAAGTAAATGGCAGAATGCCCAGAGGTAGAGCGCCGAAAGAATGGTTAGAATCTGTGAATAAGACATTAATCCGAAGAGACATAAGAAGCCATAGAAACACGAGAGCTTGAATAAAAAAATGCATTGGCGTGAAGGGAGCTAGAGTAGTATGCCAGGACAGAAAAGTGTGGCGACAAATAGTTTGTAAACAGAGTGAAAATAGAGTGAATGACGCCTCAAACAAAGACCTTGGACACTAATGAGCCAAGTGGTGAACCATACATATCAATTTTGTGAGGCTCTTCACTTGCGGTGATCGCTAGAGAGATTGATCAGCAACCTGAGTCGGAGCAGTGTTGCGGATCGAACGTGTCATTTAAATGAATAACACGCGAATTCTAGATCAATCTAAAAAATCTATACCCTCTACCTCATTAACATTTATTAACTACCTCTATTAACATCTATCGAGCCGGTATGGAGTGCAATAGTTGAACAACGTGGATGCAAGAGAGGTCTGGCAGGTTGCAGGGAGAACCTGTTAATAGACAGGTGTATCACCCAGGACTCGATCAGGTATCGACGCAATCTGTCCATGGCTTGGATTGACTACCGTAAGGCATTCGATAACACGAACCATGAGCTACTTATTAAGCTCACTGAATGCATGGAGGTGCATCCAAAAATAGTGAGATGCATAAAAGAGCTTGTGCTCTTGTGGCGGAAAAGATTTGTCATAACATCTGACAAAAGACAAGTGACTACAAGCTATATCACATATAAGAGGGGGGTCTTCCAAGGAGACTCTCTAAGTCCGATACTTTTCTGCATCTCCCTCTTGCCTCTATCTATTGTGCTCCGAGGCAAAAGCTCTGGATATCTATGTGGCCCGCCGAACAAAAGAGAATATAAGTTCAACCACCTTTTATACATGGACGAACTTAAACTCTTTGCTTCCTCGAAAGAGAACCGTAACATCCTTGTGGAGGCGGTAAATAGGTACTCTAAAGCGATTGGCATGAGCTTCGGACTGGACAAGTGTGCCTGCGTCCACCTACACCAAGGAAGACTAGAAACTACATCATCGCGTGACGATCAGGATGTTCAACTCATAGGCGGAAATACCATTCAAAATCTCGGTATTGGAGAAACATATATATATCTTGGAATACCGCAAGCGGAAACCCAAAAAATTCGTGTGTTAAAAACGGCCCTTGGAAAAAGGTATCGCCAAATTCTCAGAAAAATTTGGGCTTACGAATTATCTGAAAAGAATAAGATCCAGGCGACCAATATGCTGGCCGTTCCTATACTGCTCTACACGTTTGGTGCAGTAAAATGGAACGTCGAAGAGTTGAAGCAACTTGACCGAGGCACACGCAAGATGATGACAATCCATCGAAGTTATCATCCTAGATCTTCCGTACCTCGAATATACCTCCCTCGAGATAAAGGGGGTAGAGGGTTGCTAAGCTTAGAGTGTCTTCATCGAAGAACGGTTCTGGCTACAGCCTGCTCAGTTCTAAATAGCACAGATTCTCTTATGCGAGTCGTACATCAACATGAAGTCGTCAACGCTGCGGTGTTTCTATACCGTGCCGCAGAGGAGCTTGGCCTCCCATTTGATTCCAGCAACACTACACATGGCCTAGCATCACTAACACCTTTGGTGCTCAAAAGTCGTGTACAGGAAGCAGAACATACGCTTCTACTAAGAGAACATGCTGACAAGCCCCTTCATGGTAAATTCTACGGTATCATACGTAGACAAGAGCTCTCGATGGATCTGTCCAAAATGTTACTCAAGTCTGCTGGATTGAGATCGGAGACTGAGGGATTTCTTTTTGCCTGTCAAGACGGCATTATAGACACCTTAGTTGACCGCGAGCGCAAAATGTATGTACCTGTAGGCGATACCAACTGTCGAGCGTGGAAGCAAGGGCCAGAAACAGTTGGACATGTTCTCAGTGGATGGTCAAAGTATGCATTCTACGAGTACATATATAGACACAGTGCGGCTCTAAAAGTGTTATATTACCATCTTAGGCACTTCTATGGTGTTGATCTATTGCCCGTCTTGTCATACGTCAAGGTGGAACTCGAGTCCGTTGTGGAGAATGATCAGCGTAAGATTTACCTGAATTTCTCATTCTCCACCACTCAACGTATCAGTGCTGCAAAGCCTGATATTGTCCTTCAAGATCTGAAGACGAAGATCATGTACGTGATTGAATTCTCGGCACCAGCCGATGGTAATATCACGGCAAAGGAGGAAGAAAAACGGGCGAAATTTCAAGCACTTCTTTTGGAACTGAGTAGGCTGTACCAAGGCTACAAAGTCCATCTTCTAGTTCTCATAAGCGGCTGTCTTGGAGGTATGAAAGCTTCATTTCTGAGGTAACTCAACGAAATCCCGGCTTGCCAGCATCAGGCTCAGTCCATCGCAAACCGGATTCAAGAGGCTGTTCTTCTGGGAACACTTCATCTGGTCCGTCAACACTGTTTCTCATAACATTCTACAAAGATCTCTTAAGTGAATTTCCCGCTCTTGCTTACCTTCTAGAATAAAAGGTGCAGGAGTGGATGAATTACACGTTCCAGTTGCGTCGGGATTGGTTGCTTTAAGGAACCATGATCGTAGCTTCCGGAGCCTACAACTTCTTATA